>APFE031046262.1:11513-85573 GCA_000404065.3 Pinus taeda
GTCCAAGGGTTTTTTTGTGGTGTTAAATCCATTTCTACCAATATAAAGTGATTCAAACACTCCTACGGTTAGATGTTTTGAAAAAAATGGTTGGATTCCGACAAAAAATAGTTTTCCTAGTGAAATTGTGGCCCCGGTAGACAATGTCCTTCTAAATGATCCCACATAAATCCAAGGAAAAAGGGAGGCCACACTTTAAATTCATATTCCAACTTTAAAACATTGTGAAAAATATATCTATTCGCAAGCCAACTATCCTAAGCTCCGACTTCAAAAACAAAGCCTCTCCACAAAACTTTAGTGTGAACAAATCCATCCATTTTCTTTTCACCAGAAATTTCCATAAGCTTGATCTGCACCAGCATCAGATAAATATCCTACATTTTTATCGAATTTGGATGTATGTGGAGATGGGAGGGGTAGAATACAAGAAATTAACTAGTGATACCACCATGAGTTCCTGCGAGCACGTGATTCCAACTGAAATGTAGCTACCTTGATTTTCCCCCAAATGGTTTGTTGATAGATGTTCTTTGGACCATTAATTAGTGTGATTTTCATTGTTATTAAGCATTTGCGCATTTCAACTTATATTCGTTAGCCATAATATATCCTTGTCTTAATTTGACCCCCCAGTTCACTTATTAGTCTACCTCTAAGTTATTATGTGTTAATATGTGCTATGGTGATTGATCTTATGCAATAGAGCTCTAACGCTTTGAATGAGAGTCATCATACTTATATTTTTAAGGGATGAACATTTTTTGCAAATACGAGATTAGAAGGAAGGATTCCCCTACCATCGTTAAGCTAGTTGTCTTGAGTGCTAAAAATCCCTAGTATAAGTTGTAAGCTTTTGGTTGATTGTTTGAAGCTATATCTAGACCCAAATAATATGGAATTCTTTTATTTCCTTCCAGATTATAAATAACCCCTCACTCCCCCACTCGCCCCACCTAACCCTCTTGCTACCTTGAATATAACCATTCTAATAAGAAATAAAAATTATAATGGAGATTTACAATATATTGTTTTGATTTTTTTAATAATTTCATACTAATCAATACTAAAGATATATTTGAAAGTGGTAATTTTATTAATATACAATGAAAAAGGTAACATTTACATTGATGCTATATTAATATCCATGATAACATTTAATTTAATATCATATGATCTTCATGACATAGTATTAATAGAAACATTTGCAACATTGTACATTTTACTATCACTAAAACATCTATAGTAATGTTCAAAGAAAAGTCTACAACAATGTTTATATGGATAAACATAAAAACATCTATGTAAATTCCCACAACTATTTTCATTGAAACGTTTTTCTTAAGTCTAAATAAATGTTTTAATTTATTATTAGATTAATGACTTAATATTGAATTTAAAACCAAAAATATTTAAAAAAGGTTGCAAGCAGCCTACTCCTTGGCTTTTATATCATTTAAAAGATAAAGATGTATGTTTTCTTTTCGAAAATATCTAGAGATTGCACTTTTGTATATCAATTAGTTGAGATTGTTTTGAAATTGCCTAAAGGACATGTTTATAAGACTGCACTTAAATACCAATTAGTAATTTGCTTTGCCACTTAATTAGATGAAATGGATTTTTAATTCACTTTAAACTGTTTGAGGTTATCATCATAACAATGTAACCTTTAATTGTAACTAAAAATTCCATAAACACTAAATAAAAATCATAATCAAATTGCATTTTCATATATGCATCACCTCCTTAACCTTTAGAATTAAACAAATAATCATCATCTACCTATCACATATTAAATGCCTATTTAAAATTAAACCAATAATCATTATCAACCTATCACATATTAAATGCATATTTATAATTAAATCTAGACATCACCATACATAGCACCCTAAATCTAATTATTAAATGCCTATTTATAATTAAATCTAGACATCACCATATATAGCACCCTAAATCAAATCTATGGAAGGGCTAAGGCTTAAGAAATATTATAAATCACTCATCCTTGGGCATTATCAACATGATAACAATCTATCATCTGGTAAAAATTTCAACATCAACACTCATTATAGAGTACAACCTATCAATTTGAAACATCAGTATCTCAATTTGCTACGCTAAATATGTGATAGTTATAAGACAATTGCTCCAATATTAGGTTTAATATTGAAGTATGGTTAATGGTGTCTTTACATGAGGTTATGAAAATTATATCAAAATTTGAAAATTATTATAAAAATTACTATTATAAGCAAACACCATGTAATATTATGCATCACAATAAACACCATGTATACATCACCATTTACTTGTTGATATTATTCATTATCAAATCAAGCTCTCAGAAAGTTCTTTGAGGCTCTTAATAAAAAAATGAGTGTTTTGTAGTAGTTATCATGCTCCCCAAATTAGGGAAACACTAGGTACAAATTCCTTAACAATAGCAATGCAGCTATGAATAATTCTAATATGTAGGTTTTAGAAACTTTTACCAAAGATAGCAAGCAATGAAAATCGTAAATTAAATTCACAGAAAATGTGTTGTAAAGAGCTCAATGTCATGTAATGCAAAACGAAGGGAAGATGGATATCTTTACTTATAACGATAGGAAAAAGTTGTTAACCTTTATCAAAAATGTGATGGAAGATCCCACCCAATATTGTATGTTTGTGACGATGTAAGGTAAAATAGTGTTTCCTTAAAAATGTGCTTATAATATTGAAGTTATGAAACCAGCAGGAGGGGGTCGATAAGGAGGAGCTAGTGAGATATATAAATCTATATTTATGTGAGAAACAACAAGGGACCAAAATACAGTATGGTACTATGGAATTTGGGAATAACAATTTGGTAATGTAAGAAATGAAATAAATGGAAGAAACAAAACATAAACTAAACTTAGGATGCACTACGTAACATGAATTTTTTTGCCTTAGTTTTTAAGTCTAATGTATGTATTACACCTAACTTCTTTCTTTATTTTGGCATGAAATTCAAGTAAGCTGGAGTGTAATCAGTTTGGAACCTTAGTTAATGGATTAATACGCTCTCAATAACTTAAATGAATCAAGGCTACATTAGCACAAGAACAACTTTTTAAATTTATATAATTAGTGAATTCCTTCTTGTTGAATAACTATGCTAATAACATCCTTCCCCCACCACTTACCTCGCTATGTTAATCAATGTCCTTTGTTTTCTTTGGTCACCTTAGTTTATTTTATACCTTATTTTGTTGGTTTTCTATAAATTGTGGGGTACAATTTTAAGCTTGAAAAGAGGAGCTATTGAATCAACTTTCTGACATAACTATTAGGATAGAAAATCCCTAGTTTGATCATGAAACAACTAGACCAAAAGTGCATCCCCCGTAGAGAAACTAAATTGGTGATCTTTGTGATAATGAAGTGTTATGTGTTAATAAATTCGAGGTTCAAATCCCCCCAATTTACTCATGGGTTGTGTTCTATGGACAACGTGATTCACCTAGGGGTTATAGTGGTAGTAGTCATAATTGACTATGTGTCACACAAGTACGAGACTAGCCCAGTTCCTTATTCCTCTAGTAAGAAAAAAAAAAATTACACCAAAAAGGCATCATTGAAATCCTTGTTTATGTTTCCACAATTATATAAATTTAATAAAAAAACCTAGAATTAGTCCATAAATTCTACCATTAAAATGTAAAAAACTTGAATGATGCAAATCCAAAAACTCTAGAACCTACAAAATTAATTTTGTATTTATAGAATTAAAAAAATATTTCAAACATAAGGAATTTTGGTAAATCTAGAAAAAGAAAGAAAAATAAAGTGAATGAAATTATGAAACACTTTTGAAAATTTCTTAAAAAATTATGTGAAACACATTACATCATAAAAAAGAGTATTAGTTTCATTGCAATTAGATTACTTCAAATACATTTTATTATATGTTCTTCGTTTCTTAAATTACAAAGAAAGAAATTTGTTAATAAATATTTATATAAATTAATAAATCCAAAAATATATATACAACACCTTATAATCACATATTAATCACATATTAATAAATGTATGTTTATGGATATGTAAATATATACATAATGTGGATATATATGTATAACTAATGAGAAGTAAGGGTATTATGATTTTGTAAATAAAACAAAAACCTATATAAAAACTAATTTTAAATGAAGTATTAAAGCTACACTTTTAATTATAATGATAAACTAAAATAAAAGAACTTAGCTTTTAATTATTTGGATGCTTTTCCAACTAGCTTATAAATTGATCAATATTTTCATTAATTTTCTTTTCAACATGCAAGTTTCCACATTGCACCTAAAATACAATAAATACAATGCATCCTAATTAAATATATGTATCTCAACTAATAATGCCAACACAAAAAGAGTACAAGCACAAGAAACTGGCACCATAAACAATCGAACAATGAAGAGGCTAGCTGCTAGAGGGAGCCACACCACAACAACCCATACAACTCTGAGAACTTAGAGAAAAAGAGGAATTGTTCACATATGCCTCCCGGGACAAGCATGGCCAGCATTACCACTCATGTGCTACTAAGTGGGTATTAAGAGAAGATGAAAATCGGCCACCATACAAACAACCCAAGAACATTCTTCAGGGAAACCCGAAAAACCAACTCAATTACCAACCCACCTTTCACACAAAAAGCAAACCCCTCCCCACCAAATAGGGAGGAGATGAACAATATAACGAGGAGCCAATTTCAATGGAGACACACATGGCTTCCCATCCCAATCAAAATTTTCTATTTGCAAAAATCAAGGGGCATGATAGCAACATAGGCACGACAGAGTTTTGGGGCTTCCATATGGGACCACAACAATGAAGGAACAAAGGAGCGCCAAGAAAAATTATCATTTTCATCATTCTGATGGGCACGAGGGACAGGGATGAGCATGGCCAACATTACTACTCATGTGCTACAGAGTGGGGATGGAGAGAAGATGAAAATCGGCCACCCTACAAATGACCCAAGGCCATCATTCAGGCAAACCCGAAAAACAACTCAATTACCAACCCACCTTTCACACGGAAAGCAAACCTATCACTTGTATTGTTTGGATGGGCACGAGGGATCAGGATGAGCCAAGGAGCCACACCACAATAACCCATACAACTCCGAGAACTTAGAGAGCAAAAGTGGAATTGTTCACATATGCCTCCCAGGACGAGCATGGCCAACATTACTGCTCATGTGCTACCGAGTGGGGATGGAGAGAAGATGAAAATTAACCACCCTACAAATGAGACAAGGCCATCATTCAGGCAAACCTGAAAAAACAACTCAATTACCAACCCACGTTTCACATGGAAAGAAAACCTATCACTTGTATCATTTGGATGGGCACGAGGGACTAGGATGAGCGAGGGAGCCACACCACAACAACCCATACAACTCCAAGAACTTAGAGAGAAAAAGGGGAATTGTTCACATATGCCTCCCATGACTAGCATGGCCAACATTACCATTCATGTGCTACCAAGTGGGGATGGAGAGAAGATGAAAATCGGCCACCCTATAAATAACCCAAGGCCATCGTTCAGGAAAACCCAAAAAAACAACTCAATTACCAACCCACCTTTCACACAGAAAGAAAACCTATAACTTTATATCATTTGGATGGGCACGAGGGACCAGGACGAGCTAGGGAGCCACACCACAACAACCCATACAACTCTAAGAACTTAGAGAGCAGAATGGGAATTGTTCACATATGCCTCCCGGGATGAGCATGGCCAACATTACCGCTCATGTGCTACAGAGTGGGGATGGAGAGAAGATGAAATTCGGCCACCCTACAAATGACCCAAGGCCATCGTTCAGGAAAACCTGAAAAACCAACTCAATCACCAACCCCACCTTTCATACAAAAAGAAAACCTATCACTTGTATCATTTGGATGGGCACAAGGTACCAAGACAAGCCACGGAGGCACACCACAACAACCCATACAACTCCAAGAACTTAGAGAGCAGAAGGGGAATTTTTCACATATTCCTCCCGGGATTAGCATGGCAAACATTACCATTTATATGCTATTGAGTGAGGATGGAGAGAAGATGAAAATCAGCCACCCTACAAATGACCCAAGGCCATTCTTCAGGCAAACTTGAAAAAACAACTCAATTACCAACCCACCTTTCACACGAAAATAAAACCTATCACTTGTATCATTTGAATGGGCACGGGGGACCAGGATGAGCCAGGGAGCCATTACACATCAACCCATACAACTCCAAGAACTTAGAGAGTAGAAGGGGAATTGTTCACATATGCCTCCCGGGACGAGCATGGCCAACATTACCGCTAATGTGCTACCGAGTGGGGATGGACAGAAGATGAAAATCGTCCACCCTACAAATGAATCAAGGCCATTCATTAGGCAAAGCCAAAAAATCACCTCAATTACCAACCCACCTTTCACACGAAGATAAAACCTATCACTTTTATCATTTGGATGGGCACGAGGGACCAGGAAAAGCCGGGGAGCCACACCACAACAACCCATACAACTCCAAGAACTTAGAGAACAGAAGGGGAATTGTTCACATATGCATCCTGGGACAAGCATGGCCAACATTACCACTCATGTGTTACCAAGTGGGGATGGAGAGAAGATGAAAATCAGCCACCCTACAAATGACCCAAGGCCATTCTTCAGAGAAACCTGAAAAAACAACTCAATTACCATCTCCACCTTTCACATGAAAAGTTGATTGAGGGACCAAGACGAGCATGGTCAACATTACCGCTTGTGTGCTACCAAGTGGGGATGGAGAGTAGATGAAAATTGGCCACCCTACAAATGACCCAAGCCATCCTTTAGGCAGACTCGAACAAACATCTCAATTACCAACCCACTTTTCACACAAAAAACAAACCGCGCTCGAACGAGTTTCCATGGGCGCCCTCACACGACCCGAGCCATCCAAACAATTTTACATGGGCACCCAGACACGACCGAAATGAAGGCACAAGGGAGAGTCGAGAAAACAAGCCGCACGAAAGTGCACACAGCCTACCCCAGGTCACAACTTAGTAATTTTGAAACGGGCTCATGTGCCCGAGCGCGCCCTCACACTTAACGACTTGACCGAACGAGTTTACAAGGGAGGACTCGCCCTTATTTTGTTGTACACAACGATTATATATGTTGATAGAAATTAACATGGTGACAATGTGGGATAAATGTGTGGTTAAATGTATTTTTGCGTTGTTGCATAACTTTTTTAGGAGCTGGAAGGGCTGAAAACATGAAGATGGGAACTTATTGAACGACATCTTTTGTAAGCACCAGCCTGCTTGCCAAGTTCAAAGACCTCCTTGTCCATTTTCAAGTCTTGTCCTGCAACTTATTAATCACAGAATCCCATACTGTCTTGTTCAGAGGTTTGTCTGTGAGCGGTACTCCCAAATATTTGGATGGTAGCATATCTCTTTGAAAGCCCAGAATTCTGGAAATGTTTCTCTGAATAGCAATGTTCGTGTTGAAAAAGAAAATCTTTGATTTGGAGAGGCTTACCTCTCTCCCCACCGCCATAGCAAAGTCTCCCAGGATTTGTTTGTAAGCTAGAGCTTTGTTGACCGTGGGAATGCCCTGTAGCATGGTGTCATCTACAAATTGTTGATGGGTTAAAGCCTGTTCGTTCCCGGATAGTTTGAGACCCTAAACCTTACCTGCTTATTTAGCGGACTTGATAGCTCGCCCTAGTCCTTCCATCATAAGAATAAAGAGAAAGGGGGGGAGAGGATCTCCCTGCCTGAGGCCTCTTGAAGGATTAAAGGTCTTTGATGGAGAACCATTTACCAAAATTGAAAAACTAGAGGTAGTCACTAGGGCCATTACCCATCTTACCCAGTTGTGGTCAAATCCATAAGCTAGAAGGACCTTCTTGATGTAGGCCCAATTTAACTTATCATAACCCTTTTCTAGGTCCAATTGCATAATCATTCCTGCCTGCCTTTTACTTATCATTGAGTGAAGCACCTCATGATCTTGAATGATATTATAGAGAATTTGTCTGCCCTCCACATATCCCGTTTGCTCCACAGAAACCAGAGTAGGAAGAAGGGGTTTAAGTCTGTTGGCAATTATTTTGGAAATTATTTTATACACCACATTGCATAAACCTATAGGTCTGAATATGTCTGGTGTCATAGCATTGTCTTGTTTTGGAATCAAGGAGATGAAGGATGTGTTGGATGCTTTCAATACTATTCTATTATTCCTGGAGTCCTCCACCACATTCAATATATCTTTCTTGACAATACTCCAACATGCTTTAAAGAAATCTAAATTGAAACCATCCGAGCCTGGCGCTTTTCCATTCTGCATATATTTGATGACTTCATTGACCTCCTCTTCATTCACCAGCTTATTAATATTATAATTGTCTTCTCTTGTTACTAGCTTAGGAATGTGCTTTGTGAAGTCACTGATAAATTGTGATCTATCTAAGAGAGGTTCCTCTGCTATGCCTTGAAAATATTGAACCAACACAACTTCTATTTCTTTGTGGGTATTCAGATGGTTGTCTCTGGAATCCTTGATTGTTGAGATCCTGTTGTGAGACCTGTGCTCCATTGTAGATCTATGGAAAAACCTTGTGTTTCTATCCCCTTCTTTTAGCCATTCTACTCTTGATTTTTGTCTCCAAAATATTTCCTCTTGTTTGCATAAGTCCTCCCATTCATGTTGATGTTTGTTAGCTTGTTCATTTCTTTCCCCATCAAATCCATCGATGATTAGGGTTTGACTAATTTCCTGCATTTTCCTTTGAACAACTTTTTTAGCTTCAAAAATATTGCCAAACTCATTCTTATTCCAATCTTTGAGCCTGATTTTGATATGTTTCAATCTTTTGTGATATAGAAACATTCTCATCCCTTGGATCTGCAAATCTTCTTTCCACCATTTTTCAATGTTGCTAATAAAGTCCGGATGGGTGAGCCAAATATTTTCAAACCGAAAAGGTCTATTTTTTGGGGTTGCTATATAGGACACCTCAAGTTGAACCAGCCAATTGTTTGAGCCACCAAAGGGGAGAATCCTCGCTGTCATATCAAGGCCTGTGAGCATAAGGTCCTCTGAGATAATGAATCTGTCTAGCTTTGAGGCTACTTGAGACTCTCCTCCTCTTTTGTTGTTCCAAGTAAAGAGGCCACTACTTGTATCTGTGTCAACTAGCTTCATGTTGTTTATAAAATTCTGAAATGCTATAGAGTCTCTGCCTAGAGTTCTGGTCCCACCCTTTTTTTCTGACAGGGATTTGATCATGTTAAAGGCCCCTCCCAGAATCCATGGTATTCCTGAATTTCTATCTCTTAGATCCTCTAGAGAAGTAAGCAGTCTGAGTTTGTCATCGGGCTTCTGTGGACCATAAACGTTTGTGATTAAATAAATTTCCCTGTCTCCCAAAGGTTGAATAACCACTGATAAATAATTCCTAGATGCTTCAAAATCCACTATGCCTATTCTTTGAGGGTTCCAAAGTGTGAGAATACCTTCTGCTGTTTTGTCTGCTTTGACTTCTAAAAATTCATGTCTATTAAGCCATTTGCTGTGTATTTCTCTTATTTTTTGAATTTAACATTTAGTCTCCTAGATGAAAAGCATGTCTGGTGTTTCTTATTTCATTCTATTGTTAAGATTCCTTTGCTTCCTTTTACTTCCTAGACCTCTAATATTCCAAGAAATGAGCTTCATTAAGAAAGATTTGTAAAATAGTAGCTAGTTAGATCTTTCATCTTACCTGAATCTATCATCAGTTTTCCACATTCTATTAGTAACTCGTTTTGTTTCTTTCTACCACTTTTCCTTCCTGGGTTTCTGGGAGCGAGTCCTGATGTGGTTTTCAAGGTTTTCACCCCTTCATTTTCCTGTTTCTCGAGGTTTCTTTTACCTCCCAACCCTTTTTCCCGAGTTCTCCACAGAAATAGCTGCTACACTCTATTAAACTCATTTTGAGGTAATGAATCCATACCTTCTGTGGTTCCCTGTTTCAGGAATTTTTCCATATCTAGATGTTCTCTTTCGAGAATATCTTGCAGTTCATGATCCTCCATTTCCACCTCACTCGGGGTCATTTCTTGGTCCATTTCAAGTTCCATGTTGCTCATCATAGTCTCCTTTTGTTGGTTAATATTCTTTATCTCCTCCATATTTTCTTCCTTTTCCTTCTCCCTTGGGCTGTCCTCCATGGTCTGATTTTCCTTTTCTAACTTCTCTTCTTCTTCTAGTACCTTGTACTTGTTCTGGCTTGTATGCTTTCCCTCGTTGTTGTTTTTTTTGTAACATTTTCCCTCCTTTACCTATATTTACCACCTTGTGAAAGCTATCAGTTTCTTTCTCTACTATAACTCTACTTTTGCTCTCTATATTATTGAGAGGGCAGTCCCTGAATAGATGCCCATGTTCACGGCATTTGCGGCATCTGAAAGGAACATGTTCATAATCCACTACTTGTACCCATTCTTCATTAAAAACTTCTAGGATCACTTCATCTAGTAAAGCTCTAGAGAGATCCATCTCCACACATATACGGGCAAAGGAAGTGTACTTTCCCCTTTAGTTGCCTCAGATATTTTAACAAAACGCCCTAGTTTGTTTCCTATTACTGATAATGATTCTGGTTGCCAGTAATCTAGTGGTAAGGAGTAGAGTCATACCCAAAGCGGGACCAAAGTGAAAGTCTCACGCTCCGGGACAAAATTCATCATCCAAGGCCGCATATAGAGGCCTGCAACTGCATAGAAGTAGGTCCCTCCTTCAAACACCCTGTCTTTATCTTCAATGTTTGTGAAAACTACAACGAAGAAACCCTTTGATCCAAGGTGTAGGTCTATGTCCCCTTTAGGTTTCCAGTGATTTTTAATCCATGCCTGTAGCGCCTTCTCTGTTGGCCATAACCCCATGACTTTACAAATGATTGCGTAAGTCATCATGTGATCCCTATGCGCTTGTAGCACTGGATCACTTAACACCACTCTGGGTGTGATAGTGGTTATAAGCTTACATGGACCATTTTGTTTTTTGTTTTCTGCTTCCTGATTCTTTTTCTCTTCTGGCTTCCTCCCTCCTATTATTCTGCTCCTGTGAGTCTCTGTTGTCCAGTTTCCCTCCTCCTAAAAAACCTTTTTGAGCCTCCAACGATTTCTTGTCGCGGCTGGAGATTGTCTGACTGTAGGAGGGAGTGGTGCTCCCCCCTTACGCCCCTCCATGGCATCCAACACTTGATTTACTTATGTAAACACTAGTTCTTACCAATCCACCCCGCCACAACTTGTTGCTACCAGTGTTGTGCTATAATATAAAATATGGTTATAAACTAACATAATTCAAATTGTAATACATTAGGGTCGTGGAATAATGCATGGAAAATATTACCGTTGAAAAAGCCAAGTGGATTCTTTCTATAAATATATATGTTTCTATCCTCCTCATGACTCATGACAACCAGAAAAAGTAGCTGAGAAGAGGATCATGATGATAAAACGCTGCGGAAGATGGTATAAACTATCAAAATTCAAATTGTATTACCTTGCGAATGATGGATCGAAAATATTACTGTTGTAGAGGTCCAACAAAGTCTAGCTTTGTTAAATTTCATAGCATCCTTTCAAAACTATGTGTGGAGGTTTTCCGTTACACGAAAACATGTAGGTATTGGTAAACAATACAAGCCAATGACTAGGATCCCCAGGGTGGAAATTATGGATTCTATAGAGGTGCGGTTATTCTTCCAACACCCCCCCTCAAACGTAACTTGGGGAAATCGATCCTGGGTCCAAGCTCAGATACCATGTGGAGGTTTGATGTTACACCAAAACCCACAGGTATTGGTAAACATTACAAGCCAGTGACTAGGATCCCCAGGGTGGAAATTATGGATTCTATAGAGGTGCGGTGATTCTTCCAACACTACGTATATGTTTCTTTCAATTTTAAGTTACTATAATTTTTTGTTTTTCAATTTAATAAATTTAAAAAGAATGAAGTTTATTTAGAAACTAGTTTCAATCTAATAAATTTAGAAAAAGTCAAAATTTATTTTAAAAGTTATTCGGTTTTATTTTCAAGTTAATAAGTTTAAACGTTATTCGTTTTTCTTTTCGAGTTAACAAGTTTTTATTTAATAAATTTGAAAATATTAATACAGACTTGGAGCAGAACCATTTGCGTGGTAGGTGGTGTGGGGGATGCCAAAGGGAGTTGTCTTTAAAGAGACTTTTTGGAAGCTTTTCCGGTGGGTTTTTCAGGTCAAAATCTGGCAGCAATTTATTGAAATCACAAGTTTGATAGCTAATTTATGCACAATCAAAGCGTCCCAGGGGTTTTTCAGGGTGTTGAATCCAAATATGCAGTTAAAAAACCATTTTAAATAATACAAATCAAGATTTAACCTCAATTTTTTCCGCCGGATTTCGTCAACGGAATCTCCAAAAAGTCGCACTAAAGACAACTCCATGCCAAAGGTGTCCCATGCTTGAGGTCGGCTCTTACGCTGATGGTTTAGCTTCTGGATACTTATTTAGCTTTCTTTTTGAAAGCCATTTTAGTTGGGAGGGTTCGGTTCATCGCACATGATTCTGCCATTTAGTTACCCTCTCTGGCTTAAAATATGGGCTATCCAAGGTCATCCGCTCTGCAACCCTCTCTGATGGCTGCACTTGTTGAACCAGCAGCAGAGCCCAGGGTTCAAGTCACCATCGGAAACTGTGAAGGTGACGATGAAACTAGGAATGGCTGCTACATTGTCACCCTTTCAAGAATGTTAAGCCGCATTGGTTGTGGAAGTTCAAGACACAAGTTTCATTTGATCAAGGTAGAGGCAGAAGAAGATCATATGCTAGAGGTAGAGGAAGAAGCCTAGATAGACAGGGAAAAGGCAGCCTTTCAAGCTCAAGTGGAAGGGGCATTAATCAAAATCCAAGTCAAGGCCCAAGCCAAAATCAAGCACAAGGTTAGAGGTAGGACGAATCTTAAGTTCAAAGTCATCACTGTAAGAAGTATGGTCATTATGCAAATGAATGTATAAAGAATCAATATGACATAAGTAACAAACCAATTGTAAATTTCACAAAGGATAATTATAACCATGATAGTATGTGTTTAGCTTGTAATGTAGCAGAAGAAAAACAAAGTGATGTATGGTTTCTAGATTCAGGGTGCAACAACCACATGACTTGATAAAACACCTACAATGACAACATAGAAAGAGTACAAGCACAAGAATCCGTCAGCATAAACAGCCGAACAATGAAGAGGCTAGCTGTCACAGGGAGCCACGCCACAAGAACCAATACAACTCCGAGAACTTAGAGTAGAAGGGGAATTGTTCACATATGCCTCCGGGGACAAGCATGGCCAACATTACCGCTCATGTGCTACCAAGTGGGCATGGAGAGAAGATGAAAATTGACCACCCTACAAATGACCCAAGGCCATCATTTAGGCAAACCCGAAAAAACAACTCAATTACTAACCCACTTTTCACACGAAAATAAAACCTATCACTTGTATCAATTGGATGGGCACGAGGAACCAAGACGAGCCAGGGAGCGACACTACAACAACCCATACAACTCAAGAACTTAAAGAGCAAAAGGGGAATTGTTCACATATGCCTCCTGAGATGAGCATGGCCAACATTACTGCTCATGTGCTACCGAGTGGGGATGGAGAGAAGATGAAAATCGGCCACCCTACTAATGATCGAAGGCCATCATTTAGGCAAACTCGAAAAAACAACTCAATTACCAACCCCACCTTTCACACGAAAATAAAACCCATCACTTGTATCATTTGGATGGGCACGAGGGACCAGGACAAGCCAGGGAGCCACACCACAACAACCCATACAGCTCCGAGAACTTAGAGAGCAAAAGGGGAATTGTTGACATATGCCTCTTGGGACAAGCATGGCCAACATTACTGCTCAGGCGCTACCAAGTGGGGACGGAGAGAAGATGAAAATCGGCCCCAAAATTGGCCTCATTGCATGTGATGGTTCTTCTTAAAGGAATTATTCTTCTCCTACTCTCTCTTTCTCTCTCTCTTCGCATTTCTGTGATGTATTCAATTCTTACATAGAAAGCTTAAATGTTGAGAGAGGAGGAGAGAAGATCTACAAATATGCTATGAAACTAATCACAAAAATTCCAAGAGAGGAGGAGAGAAAATCTGGCATGAAATTAATCACAATAATATTGATAAAAACTGAAGAATTGAATACATCATGAAAATTCTCTCTCCCTCTCTTCATATTTTCGTGATGTATTCAGTTCGTGCATTTTTATCAATGTTCTTGTGATTAGTGTCATGCAATATTTTCTCTCCTCCTCTCTTGGCATTCTTGTGATGAGTTTCATGGCATATTTGTAGATTTTCTCCCCTCCTCTCTCGAATTTTAATCCTTCTATGTAAGAACTAAATACATCACAAAATATAAAAAGAGAGAGAGAATGTGAGCAAGAGAGAGAATTGGAGAAGAAGGATTCCGTTCAAAAGAACCATTACATGCAATGAAACCAATTTTGGGACCTCTCCTTGCTGACCTTCACTCTCTTCCTATTTCCTTCTTATAATGTTTTTTGTTGATGGAGTCGACTTCAATTAGGTTTGACTCCATCAATTAAATATCTATCAAGTCTCATTTTACATGAAAATATGACTTTGACTTATACTTTTGAACTTAGAATATAAGCTTCCCTAAGATTCAAATTACTGATAATGGCATCATTTTGTAGGCAAATTTTGCTTCAGTCTTATAAGGCTTTCATATGAGAACAAGGATTCCCTCTGCCGATCAAAAAATTCAAGTACTAAAGAATACATAACTAGACTTGGTTATACTATTGAGATAAAGACTCAATTTATTGAAGAAAAGTAGTGGTGGTGAGAATTTCTATGGAAAATTTATGTGTCTCTCAAACACAATATTATCTTGTGCTTATTTGTAAAAGGCAAGTTGTTAACGTAGGACAATGGTTTAAAAAGAGGTAGGAATGTTCCCAACAAATGTGCCCTTTGCAATATTTATGTTGAATCTATCTCACACTTGTTTATTTGGTGTCCACATGGAACAAATGTTTGGTCATAAGTGGCTTGTTCTCTTAATCCTAAGGAAACATGGTAGAAATAAAGTTCACAGGAGTACTTGCGTGAGTTAAAATTTATGGTTCTTTGCCTTGTGTTTTGGTTTATGACTTATGGTGAGCCCATAATGGTAGCATTTTCCAAGACATGGATATTCCATATGAAGTGACAACAAGTGTGATTCTAAAGCTTTCGGGAGAATACAAAGTGGAACACAAAGAAAAAACGTCCAAATACACAACTAAAAAAGTACCCAACTATGCCTCATCTAAACTATGATATCGCATAGGGATTTTTGGTTGGTGTGAGTCAAAGTGATCTGTTGTAGATGTTCTTCATTTAAATTTAAAATCAGTTTTTCCATGTTTGATAAATTAACATCATAGTAGAAATTACCTCTTTCTAAACTCTTATTTTATTTCTAATTAAAAAAGGAGCAACTTGAGCACACTGAGCAGCATGTGATAGATTAACAAATAAAATTAAAGACTGGTTTAACAGCGTGATGTGATAGATTTACATATATAATTAAATGATTAAGAGAGCGAAAAACTTGTGGTAAGAAGATTTACATATATAAATAAATGGTTTAACTTAACAAATATAATTAAATACTGGTTTAACAACGTGATGTGATAGATTTACATATATAAATAAATGATTTAACAGAGGCAAAAAACATGTGGTAAGAAGATTTACCTATATAAATAAATGATTTAACAGAGGCGAAAAACTTGTGGTAAGAAGATTTACCTATATAAATAAATGGTTTAACAGCGTTAAAATCAAAAGGGGGCGTAAATCTTGTGGTAAGAAGATTTACCTATATAAATAAATGATTTAACAGAGGCGAAAAACTTGTGGTAAGAAGATTTACCTATATAAATAAATGGTTTAACATCGTTAAAATCAAAAGGGGGGGAAAAACTTGTGGTAAGATCCACCCCCGTGAGGGGATGGAGAGACTTAACCGCGTGTGATAAGAAAGTTCGAAGACTGTTCCTGTCCTTGTCGAGGGAGATGCCAACCATCTCTCCTTTCTACGAACACGCAACTATTTTGTTGTACACAACGATTATATATGTTGATAGCAATTGACATGGTGACAATGTGGGATAAATGTGTGGTTTCATTGCCACAACATTGCTGTTAACCTATGCCTTCAGGAAGAAGAAGAATACCTTCGCTTTCTCTCAGACGTGTGTCTCATAACGTCTTTTAGTCCATCCATCGATTGGCTACGCACGTCCAAGGGTTTTTTTGTGGTGTTAAATCCATTTCTACCAATATAAAGTGATTCAAACACTCCTACGGTTAGATGTTTTGAAAAAAATGGTTGGATTCCGACAAAAAATAGTTTTCCTAGTGAAATTGTGGCCCCGGTAGACAATGTCCTTCTAAATGATCCCACATAAATCCAAGGAAAAAGGGAGGCCACACTTTAAATTCATATTCCAACTTTAAAACATTGTGAAAAATATATCTATTCGCAAGCCAACTATCCTAAGCTCCGACTTCAAAAACAAAGCCTCTCCACAAAACTTTAGTGTGAACAAATCCATCCATTTTCTTTTCACCAGAAATTTCCATAAGCTTGATCTGCACCAGCATCAGATAAATATCCTACATTTTTATCGAATTTGGATGTATGTGGAGATGGGAGGGGTAGAATACAAGAAATTAACTAGTGATACCACCATGAGTTCCTGCGAGCACGTGATTCCAACTGAAATGTAGCTACCTTGATTTTCCCCCAAATGGTTTGTTGATAGATGTTCTTTGGACCATTAATTAGTGTGATTTTCATTGTTATTAAGCATTTGCGCATTTCAACTTATATTCGTTAGCCATAATATATCCTTGTCTTAATTTGACCCCCCAGTTCACTTATTAGTCTACCTCTAAGTTATTATGTGTTAATATGTGCTATGGTGATTGATCTTATGCAATAGAGCTCTAACGCTTTGAATGAGAGTCATCATACTTATATTTTTAAGGGATGAACATTTTTTGCAAATACGAGATTAGAAGGAAGGATTCCCCTACCATCGTTAAGCTAGTTGTCTTGAGTGCTAAAAATCCCTAGTATAAGTTGTAAGCTTTTGGTTGATTGTTTGAAGCTATATCTAGACCCAAATAATATGGAATTCTTTTATTTCCTTCCAGATTATAAATAACCCCTCACTCCCCCACTCGCCCCACCTAACCCTCTTGCTACCTTGAATATAACCATTCTAATAAGAAATAAAAATTATAATGGAGATTTACAATATATTGTTTTGATTTTTTTAATAATTTCATACTAATCAATACTAAAGATATATTTGAAAGTGGTAATTTTATTAATATACAATGAAAAAGGTAACATTTACATTGATGCTATATTAATATCCATGATAACATTTAATTTAATATCATATGATCTTCATGACATAGTATTAATAGAAACATTTGCAACATTGTACATTTTACTATCACTAAAACATCTATAGTAATGTTCAAAGAAAAGTCTACAACAATGTTTATATGGATAAACATAAAAACATCTATGTAAATTCCCACAACTATTTTCATTGAAACGTTTTTCTTAAGTCTAAATAAATGTTTTAATTTATTATTAGATTAATGACTTAATATTGAATTTAAAACCAAAAATATTTAAAAAAGGTTGCAAGCAGCCTACTCCTTGGCTTTTATATCATTTAAAAGATAAAGATGTATGTTTTCTTTTCGAAAATATCTAGAGATTGCACTCTTGTATATCTATTAGTTGAGATTGTTTTGAAATTGCCTAAAGGCCATGTTTATAAGACTGCACTTAAATACCAATTAGTAATTTGCTTTGCCACTTAATTAGATGAAATGGATTTTTAATTCATTTTAAACTGTTTGAGGTTATCATCATAACAATATAACCTTTAATTGTAACTAAAAGTTCCATAAACACTAAATAAAAATCATAATCAAATTGCATTTTCATATATGCATCACCTCCTTAACCTTTAGAATTAAACAAATAATCATCATCTACCTATCACATATTAAATGCCTATTTAAAATTAAATCAATAATCATTATCAACCTATCACTAAATGCATATTTATAATTAAATCTAGACATCACCATACATAGCACCCTAAATCTAATTATTAAATGCCTATTTATAATTAAATCTAGACATCACCATATATAGCACCCTAAATTAAATCTATGGAAGGGCTAAGGCTTAAGAAATATTATAAATCACTCATCCTTGGGCATTATCAACATGATAACAATCTATCATCTGGTAAAAATTTCAACATCAACACTCATTATAGAGTACAACCTATCAATTTGAAACATCAGTATCTCAATTTGCTACGCTAAATATGTGATAGTTATAAGACAATTGCTCCAATATTAGGTTTAATATTGAAGTATGGTTAATGGTGTCTTTGCATGAGGTTATGAAAATTATATCAAAATTTGAAAATTATTATAAAAATTACTATTATAAGCCAACACCATGTAATATTATGCATCACAATAAACACCATGTATTATTATACATCACCATTTACTTGTAGATATTATTCATTATCAAATCAAGCTCTCAGAAAGTTCTTTGAGGCTCTTAATAAAAAAATGAGTGTTTTGTAGTAGTTATCATGCTCCCCAAATTAGGGCAACACTAGGTACAAATTCCCTAACAATAGCAATGGAACTATGAATAATTCTAATATGTAGGTTTTAGAAACTTTTACCAAAGATAGCAAGCAATGCAAATAGTACATTAAATTCACAGAAAATGTGTTGTAAAGAGCTCAATGTCATGTAATGAAAAACGAAGGGAAGATGGATATCTTTACTTATAACGATAGGAAAAAGCTGTTAACCTTTATCAAAAATGTGATGGAAGATCCCACCCAATATTGTATGTTTGTGACGATGTAAGGTAAAATAGTGTTTCCTTAAAAATGTGCTTATAATATTGAAGTTATGAAACTAGCAGGAGAGGGTCGATAAGGAGGAGCTAGTGAGATATATAAATCTATATTTATGTGAGAAACAATAAGGGACCAAAATAGAGTGTGGTATTATGGAATTTGGGAATAACAATTTGGTAATGTAAGAAATGAAATAAATGGAAGAAACAAAACATAAACTTAAACTTAGGATGCACTACGTAACATGAATTTTTTTGCCTTAGTTTTTAAGTCTAATGTATGTATTACACCTAACTGCTTTCTTTATTTTGGCATGAAATTCAAGTAAGCTGGAGTGTAATCAGTTTGGAACCTTAGTTAATGGATTAATACTCTCTCAATAACTTAAATGAATCAAGGCTACATTAGCACAAGAACAACTTTTTAAATTTATATAATTAGTGAATTCCTTCTTGTTGAATAACTATGCTAATAACATCCTCCCCCCACCACTTACCTCGCTATGTTAATCAATGTCCTTTGTTTTCTTTGGTCACCTTAGTTTGTTTTATACCTTATTTTGTTGGTTTTCTATAAATTGTGGGGTACAATTTTAAGCTTGAAAAGAGGAGCTATTGAATCAACTTTCTGACATAACTATTAGGATATAAAATCCATAGTTTGATCATGAAACAACTAGACCAAAAGTGCATCCCCCGTAGAGAAACTAAATTGGTGATCTTTGTGATAATGAAGTGTTATGTGTTAATAAATTCGAGGTTCAAATCCCCCCAATTTACTCATGGGTTGTGTTCTATGGGCAACGTGATTCACCTAGGGGTTATAGTGGTAGTAGTCATAATTGACCATGTGTCACACAAGTACGAGATTAGCCCAGTTCCTTATTCCTCTAGTAAGAAAAAAAAAATTACACCAAAAAAGCATCATTGAAATCCTTGTTTATGTTTCCACAATTATATAAATTTAATAAAAAAACCCTAGAATTAGTCCATAAATTCTACCATTAAAATGTAAAAAACTTGAATGATGCAAATCCAAAAACTCAAAAACTTGAATGATGCAAATCCAAAAACTCTAGAGCCTACAAAATTAATTTTGTATTTATAGAATTAAAAAAATATTTCAAACATAAGGAATTTTGGTAAATCTAGAAAAAGAAAGAAAAATAAAGTGAACGAAATTATGAAACACTTTTGAAAATTTCTTAAAAAAATTATGTGAAACACATTACATCATAAAAAAGAGTATTAGTTTCATTGCAATTAGATTACTTGAAATACATTTATTATATGTTCTTTCGTTTCTTAAATTACAAAAAAAGAAATTTGTTAATAAATATTTATGTAAATTAATAAATCCAAAAATATATATACAACACCTTATAATCACATATTAATATATTTATGTTTATGGATATGTAAATATATATATAATGTTTATATATACATGTATAACTAATGAGAAGTAAAGGTATTATGATTTTGTAAATAAAACAAAAACACATACAAAAACTAATTTTAAATGAAGTATTAAAGTTACACTTTTAATTATAATGATAAACTAAAATAAAAGAACCTAGATTTTAATTATTTGGATGCTTTTCCAACTAGCTTATAAATTGATCAATATTTTCATCAATTTTCTTTTCAACATGCAAGTTTCCACATTGCACCTAAAATACAATAAATACAATGCATCCTAATTAAATGTATGTATCTCAACTGATAATGCCAACACAAAAAGAGTACAAGCACAAGAAACTGGCACCATAAACAACCGAACAATGAAGAGGCTAGCTGCTAGAGGGAGCCACACCACAACAATCCATACAACTCCGAGAACTTAGAGAAAAAGGGGAATTGTTCACATATGCCTCCCGAGATAAGCATGGCCAACATTACCACTCATGTGCTACTAAGTGGGTATTAAGAGAAGATGAAAATCGGCCACCATACAAACAACCCAAGAACATTCTTCAGGGAAACCCGAAAAACCAACTCAATTACCAACCCACCTTTCACACAAAAAGCAAACCCCTGCCCACTAAATAGGGAGGAGGTGAACAATATAACGAGGAGCCAATTTCAATGGAGACACACATGGCTTCCCATCCCAATCAAAATTTTCTATTTGCAAAAATCGAGGGGCATGATAGCAACATAGGCACGACAGAGTTTTGGGGCTTCCATATGGGACCACAACAATGAAGGAACAAAGGAGCGCCAAGAAAAATTATCATTTTCATCATTCTGATGGGCACGAGGGACAGGGATGAGCATGGCCAACATTACTACTCATGTGCTACAGAGTGGGGATGGAGAGAAGATGAAAATCGGCCACCCTACAAATGACCCAAGGCCATCATTCAGGCAAACCCGAAAAACAACTCAATTACCAACCCACCTTTTACACGGAAAGAAAATCTATCACTTGTATTGTTTGGATGGGCACGAGGGATCAGGACGAGCCAAGGAGCCACACCACAATAACCCATACAACTCCAAGAACTTAGAGAGCAAATGTGGAATTGTTCACATATGCCTCCCAGGACGAGCATGGCCAACATTACTGCTCATGTGCTACCGAGTGGGTATGGAGAGAAGATGAAAATTAACCACCCTACAAATGAGACAAGGCCATCATTCAGGAAAACCCGAAAAAACAACTCAATTACCAACCCACGTTTCACATGGAAAGAAAACCTATCACTTGTATCATTTGGATGGGCACGAGGGACTAGGATGAGCAAGGGAGCCACACCACAACAACCCATACAACTCCAAGAACTTAGAGAGCAAAAGGGGAATTGTTCACATATGCCTTCTGCGACTAGCATGGCCAACATTACCATTCATGTGCTACCAAGTGGGGATGGAGAGAAGATGAAAATCGGCCACACTATAAACAACCCAAGGCCATTGTTAAGGCAAACCCAAAAAAACAACTCAATTACCAACCCACCTTTCACACAGAAAGAAAACCTATCACTTTATATCATTTGGATGGGCACAAGGGACCAGGACGAGCTAGGGAGCCACACCACAACAACCCATACAACTCTAAGAACTTAGAGAGTAGAAGGGGAATTGTTCACATATGCCTCCCGGGATGAGCATGGCGAACATTACTGCTCATGTGCTACAGAGTGGGGATGGAGAGAAGATGAAATTCGGCCACCCTACAAATGAACCAAGGCCATCGTTCAGGAAAACCTGAAAAACCAACTCAATTACCAACCCCACCTTTCATACAGAAAGAAAACCTATCACTTGTATCATTTGGATGGGCACAAGGTACCAAGACGAGCCATGGAGCCACACCACAACAACCCATACAACTCCAAGAACTTAGAGAGCAGAAGGGGAATTTTTCACATATTCCTCCCGGGACTAGCATGGCAAACATTACCGTTTATATGCTATTGAGTGAGGATGGAGAGAAGATGAAAATCAGCCACCCTAAAAATGACCCAAGGCCACTCTTCAGGCAAACTTGAAAAAACAACTCAATTACCAACCCACCTTTCACACGAAAATAAAACCTATCAGTTGTATCATTTGGATGGGCACGGGGGACCAGGATGAGCCAGGGAGCCACTACACATCAACCCATACAACTCCAAGAACTTAGAGAGTAGAAGGGGAATTGTTCACATATGCCTCCCGGGACGAGCATGGCCAACATTACCGCTCATGTGCTACCGAGTGGGGATGGACAGAAGATGCAAATTGGCCACCCTACAAATGAACCAAGGCCATTTGTTAGGCAAAGCCAAAAAATAACCTCAATTACCAACCCATCTTTCACACGAAGATAAAACCTATCACTTTTATCATTTGGATGGGCACGAGGGACCAGGAAAAGCCGGGGAGCCACACCACAACAACCCATACAACTCCAAGAACTTAGAGAACAGAAGGGGAATTGTTCACATATGCATCCTGGGACAAGCATGGCCAACATTACCACTCATGTGTTACTGAGTGGGGATGGAGAGAAGATGAAAATCAACCACCCTACAAATGACCCAAGGCCATTCTTCAGGGAAACCTGAGAAAACAACTCAATTACCATCTCCACCTTTCACATGAAAAGTTGATTGAGGGACTAAGACGAGCATGGCCAACATTACCGCTTGTGTGCTACCAAGTGGGGATGGAGAGTAGATGAAAATTGGCCACCCTACAAATGACCCAAGCCATCCTTTAGGCAGACTCGAACAAACATCTCAATTACCAACCCACTTTTCGCACGAAAAACAAACCGCACTCGAACGAGTTTCCATGGGCGCCCTCACACGACCCGAGCCATCCAAACAATTTTACATGGGCACCCAGACACGACGAAAACGAAGGCACAAGGGAGAGTTGAGCAAACAAGCCACGCGAAAGTGCACACAGCCTACCCCAGGTCACAACTTAGTATTTTTGAAACGGGCTCATGTGCCCAAGCGCGCCCTCACACTGAACGACTTGATCGAACGAGTTTACATGGTCGCCCTCAAACGACCCACCCGAACGATTTTACATGGCCACCCTCAAACGACCCGCCCAAATTAGTTTACATGGGCGCCCTCACACGACCAAAATGAAGGCACAAGAGAGAAACAGACAAATGAGCTGCACAAACGTGCACACGGACCACCCCGAGTCACAACTTAGCATTTTTTTATACGGGCTCATGTGCCCAAGCCTGCCCTCACACTGAACGACCCGGCTAAATGAGTTTACACGGGAGCCCTTAAATGACCCGCCCGAACGAGTTTACATGACTGCCCTCAAATGACCTGCTAGAACGAGTTTACATGGAAAACGACCCACTCGAATGAGTTTACACGGGCGCCCTCAAACGACCTGCTCGAACAAGTTTACATGGCAAACAACCCTCCCAAACAAGTTCACACGGGTGCCCTCACACAACACAACACGACTGAATGAGTTTACATGGGCACCATCACACGACACGACCCAACCTGCCCGAATGAGTTTACATGGGCACCCACACATGACTGAAACAAAGGCACAAGGGAGAGTTGGGCATATGAGCCACATGAACATGCACAAGGCTCACCCAGGGTCACAACTTAGCATTTTTGATACGGGCTTGTGTGCTCGGGCGTGTCCTCACACTGAACGACATGACCCAATGAGTTTACACATCCGCCCTCAAATGACCCGCTCGAAAGAGTTTACATGACCACCCTCAAACGACCCGCCCGAATGAGATTACATGGGCGCCCACACACGACCAAAATGAAGGAACAAGGGAGAGGCGGGAAAACGAGCTGCACAAACATGCACATAGCCCACCCCGGGTCACAACGTAGCATTTATGATACGGGCGCGCCCTCACACTAAACGACCTGAATGAACGAGTTTACATTGGCGCCCTTAAACGATTTGCCTGAACGAGTTTACATTGTCGCCCTTAAACAACCCGCCTGAACGTGTTTACATGGGCGCCCACACACGACCGAAATGAATGCATAAGGGGGAGGAGGGTAAACAAGCTGCACGAATGTGCACAAGGCCCACCTTGGGTCACAACTTATCATTTTTTATACGGTCTCGTGTGCCCGGGCGCTCCCTCACACTGAATGACCCAACCGAACGAGTTTATGCTAGCACCCTCAAACGACCCACCCGAACGAGTTTACATGGGCACCCTCAAGTGACCCACCTGAATGAGTTTACACAGGCGCCCTCAAATGACATGCCCTAACGAGTTTACATGGCCTCCCTCAAATGACTCGCCCAAATGGTTTTACATGGGCACCCACACATGACCGAAACGAAGGCACAAGGGAGAGGCGGGCAAACGAGCTGCACAAATGTGCACACGGCCCACCCCTGGTCACAACTTAGCATTTTTGATACGGGCTCTTGTGCCTGGCCACAACCTCACACTGAATTACCTGACCAAACGAGTTTACACTGGCGCCCTCAAACGACTTACTTGAACAAGTTTACACAACTGCCTTCAAACAACCCGCTCGAACGAGTTTACACGGTCACCCTCATACGACCCACCCGAACGAGTTTACATGGCAAATGACCCTCCCAAACGAGTTTACATGGGCACCCTCACACGACACAACCCGACTTGACACGACTGAACGAATTTACATGGGTGCCCACACACGACCGAAATGAAGGCACAAGGGAGATTCATGCAAAGGAGCCGCACGAACATGCACAAGGCCCACCCGAGGTCACAACTTATCATTTTTGATACGAGCTCGTGTGCTCAGGCACACCCTCACACTGAACGACCTGACGGAGCGAGTTTACACGACCACGCTCAAATGACTTGCTCGAATGAGTTTACATGGCCGCCCTCAAACAACCCGCCCAAACGAGTTTACATGGGCGCCACACACAACCAAAACGAAGGCACAAGAGAGAGTCGAGCAAGCAAGCCGCACGAACGTGCACAAGGCTCACCCTGAGTGACAACTTAACATTTTTTATATGGGCTCGTGTGCCCGAGTGCAACCTCACACTGAACGACCTGACCAAATGAGTTTACATAGCCACCCTTAAACGACCTGCCCGAACGAGTTTACATGATCGCCCTCAAACAACCCGCCCGAACGATTTTACATGGAAAACGACCTGCCTGAACGAGTTTACACGACTACCCTCAAATGACCCACCCGAACGAATTTGCACGATCGCCCTCAAATGACCTGCCCGAATGAGTTTACATGGCAAACGACTTGCCAGAACGATTTTATACGGGCACCCTCAAACGACCCATTCAAATGAGTTTACACGGCAAACAACCCACCCAAACGATTTTTTACATGGAAAATGACTCGCCCGAATGAGTTTGCACAGTAAACGACCCGCCTGAATGAGTTTACATGGCAAACAACCCGCCTGAATGAGTTTACACGGTAAACGACCCGCCCGAATGAGTTTACATGGGCACCCACACACGACCGAAAGGAAGGCACGAGGGATAGGCGGGCAAACGAGGCACACGAACGTGCACAAGGCCCACCCCGAATCACAACTTAGCATTTTTGATATAAGCTCGTGTGCCCGAGCGTGCCCTCACATTTAAATTATATATTTTTGTTGTAAATCCATTATAAAAAAATAACAATTTTTTTATATATTTAAATTTTTCTATTTATTTTAATAATATTATAAAATACTATAATTTATTAATATTATCACATAATATAATATATAATTAAATTATAAAATATACTACATATATTATAAGTAGACAAATTATAAAAACATTTTTATGAGGCCATAGATTTCGGAAAATTGTTCCATACGCACATTAGTTTATAAAATATAATTGTAAAAATAATATAAATAGAAAGATCTATTGGGAAATGTTATTTCCCTCTTGCCTGTTCTTATTTTAATTTTAATTTAGTTTAATTTTATTGAATTATATGGTTTAATATTAATATTACATTAATAAAAGTAAACTATTTATGGAATAATTGATTTTTTAAAAATTAAAGTTAATAAGTTTCTGAAATTGAATTAAGTTTAAAATTATGTAAAGGTAATATTAATTTATAGGAGTATTTTACCAATCAAAATTAATGATTTTATTTTAGTATTATTATTATGTTAATCGAGCATGGTCCTTTAAAAATGAAGAGTTGTAAATATTTTCATCGTTGCTGAGTTTTAATTGTTCAAAAACTTAGTTTCAAAAGCAAATTGCTTTTATATATTTTTTATGCAACTTATTATATTATTGATTGTTGAGATTTTTTGTTTCATTAAAATAGGTAAAAATTTCAGTGTGTGACAATAATAGGAATTTGTTGCTAGATTAACTCCAAGTTGTTGGGAGAGAGTTAATGCATCCTATATTTGTTGTGAGAGGATTTATGAGGTAGTTAGATTCTCCTAGCTATAAAACAGGTATCCATACGGATTGTATTTGGTGAGAGAGTTTGTGAGGAAAGTATTATTTTGTAATCTCCTGTTTGATAATAAAGATTGCCGATGCCTATGTTTGGTGGACATAGCCCATATTGGTTGGATGAACCACGTTAATTTGTTGTGTCTCCTATGCATAATTTATTTACTGTGTATATTATTTTGTCTGCTGTGCATCTTGGCTCTAACAATGACATGATTATTATTGTCACTCTAATCCAACGACTTTTCTGAAACTTTCGTTATCTAGTGGAGTTAGATATCAAAATGACAAAGATGAGAATCATTATAGCATTGATCTAGTCATCATAACGACCATGAGATTAAAGGTTGGACCAGACAATGATGATGAAACTATGAAACTATGCGGAAGATGGTTATAAACTAACATAATTTAAATTGTAATACATTGCGATCGTGAAAGGTGGAATGATGGATGAAAAATATTACGGTTGGAGCGATCGTAAAAGGTGGAATGAAGTGATCTTAGAAGGTGGAATGATGGATGTAAAATATTACAGTGGGAGCGGTCCAGCAAAGCCAAATGGATATTTTTTTTTATATAGATATATGTTTCCCAATATTAGTGAGAATACTACTGTTCGAGAAGTCCAACAAAGTTAAGCTTTATTAAATTTCATGGCATCCTTCGTGATGAATCTATACCTCCGGCCTCGCATTCCTTTCCTCTCCTCTCATGCTGCATTCCTTTCTTCTCGTCCTTAATGTGGAGCGCTCCATGTTGTTATGATTTCTCTTTCATGGCATCCTTCGTGATGAATCTATACCTTCGGCCTCGCATTCCTTTCCTCTCCTCTCATTCTGCATTCCTTTCTTCTCGTCCTTAATGTGGAGCGCTCCATGTTGTTATGATTTCTCGTATGTGTTAACTGAAATGTTGGAAGGAGCTTGGGAGGTGGGCAAGAGCTAAGGGAGGAACTCTTTTTATTTTTGAAAATTCTATTGTTGCGTTCTTTCCAGACGTCCCAAATTAGGATGCTGGGAGCTAAAGCCCAAGCTTTGTTTACCATATCACAATCAGAGAAGTTTCTCCTCCAATTTCTTAGGGTATTGGTAGTGCTTCCTCTATCGCTATCTGTTTGTCTTAATATTGAGGAAATCCCATCTCATGATGTGGAAGTAAATATGCAGAGGTTGAGAAGGTGCTCCGTAGTTTCATCTTGTGATTCACATAGCTGGCATTTGGATGGGCCAGAAACACCCCTTTTTCGGATGTTCTCCCAGGTCAGAAATTTCTTATGATGCACTTGCCACATGAACAATTTGGTTTTCATCCATCCTTGGTTCTTCCAAACCCCGTCTGGTTTTGTAGAATCAAGCTCAAGGGCTATGTGTTTTGCCTCTTTAAGGTTAAAGGTGCCTTCATTGTTATTGCCCCATCTAAGTTGGTCAGAATCAGCTGATATCAGGGTCTTTCTTTGATCCAGGATGGTTGTTAGAGTATCAATGTGTGCTTTCAAGGGTCCATTATCCTTATAATCCATTTCCCTCCAAGTTCTCCATTTTCCTCCGCTATTTGTCTGATCCCAAAATTCATTTACTTGGAGTAACCCTTTGGTGTTAGTATCATGCTTGAGATCTACAAAGTCTTCTCTTAATAGCTTAGGTTCCTGTTGCCATTTATCCTCCCAAAACCATGCAAGGTCTCAAGCTCTAATTTCCCAGAAGCTATATTTCTGAACTATGCCTTTATTCTCCCAAGCTTTATTCCATATGTGGGAGCCTTTTATGATTCCAAACATTCTTATATGGTCCTTGTCTTACCAACTACTTGCATATTTCTGGTTCCAAATTTGTGCACAAGGAGCATCTGAATCTTTTATCCATCTCCACCATAATTTTGCCCCCAAAACCTTGTTTAGCACTTCAGGATCATCCAGTCCTAAACCTCCATGTGTTTTAGGTTTACATATCTTTTCCCAGGCTACCAAGGCCCATTTCTTCTTTTCTTCCCCTTTGCCCCAAAGAAAATCTCTTTGGATATTTTTGCATTGTTGCATAACTCCTTTAGGAGCTGGAAGGGCTGAAAACATGAAGATGGGAACTGATTGAAGGACAACTTTTGTAAGCACCAGCCTGCTTTCCAAGTTCAAAGACCTCCTTGTCCATTTTCAAGTCTTGTCCCGCAGCTTATTAATCACAGACTCCCATACTGCCTTGTTCAGAGTTTTTTCTGTGAGCGGTACTCCCAAATATTTGGATGGTAGCATATCTCTTTGAAAGCCCAGAATTCTGGAAATGTTTCTCTGAATAGCAATGTTAGTGTTGAAAAAGAAAATCTTTGATTTGGAGAGGCTTACCTCTCTACCCACCGCCATAGCAAAGTCTCACAGGATTTGTTTGTAAGCTAGAGCTTTGTTGACCGTGGGAATGCCCTGTAGCATGGTGTCATCTACAAATTGTTGATGGGTTAAAGCCTGTCCGTTCCCGGATAGTTTGAGACCCTGGACCTTACCTGCTTATTTAG
This sequence comes from Pinus taeda, assembly GCA_000404065.3. Taxonomy (NCBI): domain Eukaryota; kingdom Viridiplantae; phylum Streptophyta; class Pinopsida; order Pinales; family Pinaceae; genus Pinus; species Pinus taeda. The sequence continues at coordinate 40,984 of APFE031046262.1, forward strand.
CGGACTTGATAGCTCGGCCTAGCCCTTCCATCATAAGAATAAAGAGAAAGGGGGGGAGAGGATCTCCCTGCCTGAGGCCTCTTGAAGGAATAAGGGTCTTTGAGGGAGAACCATTTACCAAAATTGAAAAACTAGAGGTAGTCACTAGGGCCATTACCCATCTTACCCAATTGTGGTCAAATCCATAAGCTAGAAGGACCTTCCTGATGTAGGCCCAATTTAACTTATCATAACCCTTTTCTAGGTCCAATTGCATAATCATTCCTCCCTGCCTTTTACTTATCATTGAGTGAACCACCTCATGAGCTTGAATGATATTATTGAGAATTTGTCTACCCTCCACATATCACGTTTGCTCCACAGAAACCAGAGTAGGAAGAAGGGGTTTAAGTCTGTTGGCAATTATTTTGGAAATTATTTTACACACCACATTGCATAAACCTATAGGTCTGAATCTGTTTGGTGTCATAGCATTGTCCTGTTTTGGAATCAAGGAGATGAAGGATGTGTTGGATGCCTTCAATATTGTTCTATTATTCCTGGAGTCCTCCACCACATTCAGTATATCTTTCTTGAAAATACTCCAACATGCTTTAAAGAAATCTAAATTGAAACCATCCGAGCCTGGCGCTTTTCCATTCTGCATATATTTGATGACTTCATTGACCTCCTCTTCATTCACCGGCTTATTAATATTATAATTGTCTTCTCTTGTTACTAGCTTAGGAATGTGCTTTGTGAAGTCACTGATAAATTGTGATCTATCTAAGAGAGGTTCCTCTACTATGCCTTGAAAATATTGAACCAACACAGCTTCTATTTCTTTGTGGGTATTGAGATGGTTGCCTCTGGAATCCTTGATTGTTGAGATCCTGTTGTGAGACCTGTGCTCCATTGTAGATCTATGGAAAAACCTTGTGTTTCTATCCCCTTCTTTTAGCCATTGTACTCTTGATTTTTGTCTCCAAAATATTTCCTCTTGTTTGCATAAGTCCTCCCATTCCTGTTGATGTTTGTTAGCTTGTTCATTTCTTTCCCCATCAAAGCCATCAGTGATTAGGGTCTGACTAATTTCCTGCATTTTCCTTTCAACAACTTTTTTAGCTTCAAAAATATTGCCAAACTCATTCTTATTCCAATCTTTGAGCCTGATTTTGATATGTTTCAATCTTTTGTGATATAGGAACATTCTCATCCCTTGGATCTACAAATCTTCTTTCCACCATTTTTCAATGTTGCTAATAAAGTCCGGATGGGTGAGCCAAATATTTTCAAACCGAAAAGGTCTATTTTTTGGGGTTTCTATATAGGACACCTCAAGTTGAACCAGCCAATGGTTCGAGCCACCAAAGGGGAGAATCCTCGCTGTCATATCAAGGCCTGTGAGCATAAGGTCCTCTGAGATAATGAATCTGTCTAGCTTCGAGGCTACTTGAGACTCTCCTCCTCTTTTGTTGTTCCAAGTAAAGAGGCCACTACTTGTATCTGTGTCAACTAGATTCATGTTGTTTATAAAATTCTGAAATGCTATAGAGTCTCTGCCTAGAGTTCTAGTCCCACCCTTTTTTCTGACAGGGATTTGATCATGTTAAAGGCCCCTCCCAGAATCCATGGTATTCCTGAATGTCTATCTCTTAGATCCTCTAGAGAAGTAAGCAGTCTAAGTTTTTCATCGGGCTTCTGTGGACCATAAACGTTTGTGATTAAATAAATTTCCCTGTCTCCCAAAGGCTGAATAACCACTGATAAATAATTCCTAGATGCTTCAACATCCACTATGCCTATCTTTGAGGGTTCCAAAGTGTGAGAATACCTTCTGCTATTTTGTCTGCTTTGACTTCTAAAAATTCATGTCTATTAAGCCATTTGCTGTGTATTTCTCTTATATTTTGAATTTAACATTTAGTCTCCTAGATGAAAATCATGTCTGGTGTTTCTTATTTCATTCTATTGTTAAGATTCCTTTGCTTCCTTTTACTTCCTAGACCTCTAATATTCCAAGAAGTGAGCTTCATTAAGAAAGATTTGTAAAATAGTAGCTGGTTAGATCTTTCATCTTACCTGAATCTATCATCAGTTTTCCACATTCTATTAGTAACTCGTTTTGTTTCTTTCTACCACTTTTCCTTCCTGGGTTTCTAGGAGCGAGTCCTGATGTGGTTTTCAAGGTTTTCACCCCTTTGTTTTCCTGTTTCTCGAGGTTTCTTTTACCTCCCAACCCTTTTGCCTGAGTTCTCCACAGAAACAGCTGCTACACTCTATTAAACTCCTTTTGAGGTAATGAATCCATACCTTCCGTGATTCCCTGTTTCAAGAATTTTCCATATCTAGATGTTCTCTTTCGAGAATATCTTGCAGTTCATGATCCTCCATTTCCACCTCACTCGGGGTCATTTCTTGGTCCATTTCAAGTTCCATGTTGCTCATCATAGTCTCCTTTTGTTGCTTAATATTCTGTATCTCCTCCATATTTTCTTCCTTTTCCTTCTACCCTGGGTTGTCCTCCATGGTCTGATTTGCCTTTTCTAACTTCTCTTCTTCTTCTAGTACCTTGTACATGTTCTGGCTTGTCTGCTTTCCCTCGTTGTTGTTTTTTTTGTAACATTTTCCCTCCTTTACCTCTATTTACCACCTTGTGAAAGCTATCAGTTTCTTTCTCTAATATAACCCTACTTTTGCTCTCTATATTATTGAGAGGGCAGTCCCTGAATAGATGCCCATGTTCATGGCATTTGCGGCATCTGAAAGGAACATGTTCATAATCCACTACTTGTACCCATTCTTCATTAAAAACTTCTAGGATCACTTCATCTGGTAGAGCTCTAGAGAGATCCATCTCCACACATATACGGGCAAAGGAAGTGTACTTTCCCCTTTAGTTGCCTCAGATATTTTAACAAAACGACCTAGTTTGTTTCCTATTACTGATAATGATTCTGGTTGCCAATAATCTAGTGGTAAGGAGTAGAGTCGTACCCAAACCGGGACCAGAGTGAAAGTCTCACACTCCGGGACAAAATTCATCATCCAAGGCTGCATATAGAGGCCTGCAACTGCATAGAAGCGGTCCCTCCTTCAAACACCCTGTCTTTATCTTCAATGTTTGCGAAAACTACAACGAAGAAACCCTTTGATCCAAGGTGTAGGTCTATGTCCCCTTTAGGTTTCCAGTGATTTTTAATCCATGCATGTAGCGCCTTCTCTGTTGGCCATAACCCCATGACTTTACAAATGATTGCGTAAGTCATCATGTGATCCCTATGCGCTTGTAGCACTGGATCACTTAACACCACTCTGGGTGTGATAGTGGTTTTAGGCTTACATGGACCATTTTGTTTTTTGTTTTCTGCTTCCTGATTCTTTTTCTCTTCTGACTTCCTCCCTCCTATTATTCTGCTCCTATGAGTCTCTGTTGTCCAGTTTCCCTCCTCCTAAAAAACCTTTTTCAGCCTCCAATGATTTCTTGTCGAGGCTGGAGATTGTCTGACTGTAGGAGGGAGTGGTGCTCCCCCCTTACGCCCCTCCATGGCGTCCAACACTTGATTTATTTATGTAAACCCTAGTTCTTACCAATCCGCCCCGCCACAACTTGTTGCTACTAGTGTTGTGCTATAATATAAAATATGGTTATAAACTAACATAATTCAAATTGTAATACATTAGGGTCGTGGAATAATGCATGGAAAATATTACCGTTAAAAAAGCCAAGTGGATTCTTTCTATAAATATATATGTTTCTATCCTCCTCATGACAACCGAAAAAAGTAGCTGAGAAGAGGATCATGATGATAAAACAATGCGGAAGATGGTATAAACTATCAAAATTCAAATTGTATTACCTTGCGAATGATGGATCGAAAATATTATTGTTGTAGAGGTCCAACGAAGTCTAGCTTTGTTAAATTTCATAGCATCCTTTCAAAACTATGTGTGGAGGTTTGTCGTTACACGAAAACCTGTAGGTACTGGTAAACATTACAAGCCAATGACTAGGATCCCCAGGGTGGAAATTATGGATTCTATAGAGGTGCGGTTATTCTTCCAACACCCCCCTCAAACGCAACTTGGGGGAATCGATCCTGGGTCCAAGCTCAGATACCATGTGGAGGTTTGATGTTACACCAAAACCCACAGGTATTGGTAAACATTACAAGCCAGTGACTAGGATCCCCAGGGTGGAAATTATGGATTCTATAGAGGTGCGGTGATTCTTCCAACACTACGTATATGTTTCTTTCAATTTTAAGTTACTATAATTTTTTGTTTTTCAATTTAATAAATTTAAAAAGAATGAAGTTTATTTAGAAACTAGTTTCAATCTAATAAATTTAGAAAAAGTCAAAATTTATTTTAAAAGTTATTCGGTTTTATTTTCAAGTTAATAAATTTAAACGTTATTCGTTTTTCTTTTCGAGTTAACAAGTTTTTATTTAATAAATTTGAAAATATTAATATAGACTTGGAGCGGAACCATTTGTGTGGTAGGTGGTGTGGGGGATGCCAAAGGGAGTTGTCTTTAAAGAGACTTTTTGGAAGCTTTTCCGGTGGGTTTTTCAGGTCAAAATCTGGCAGCAATTTATTGAAATCACAAGTTTGATAGCTAATTTCTGCACAATCAAAGCATCCCAGGGGTTTTTCAGGGTGCTGAATCCAAATATGCAGTTAAAAAACCATTTTAAATAATACAAATCAAGATTTAACCTCAATTTTTTCCGCCGGATTTCGTCAACGGAATCTCCAAAAAGTCGCACTAAAGACAACTCCATTCCAAAGGTGTCCCATGCTTGAGGTCGGCTCTTATGCTGACGGTTTAGCTTCTGGATACTTATTTAGCATTCTTTTTGAAAGCCAATTTAGTTGGGAGGGTTTGGTTCATCGCACAGGATTCTGCCATTTAGTTACCCTCTTTGGCTTAAAATATGGACTGTCCAAGGTCATCCTCTCTGCAACCCTCTCTGGTGGCTGCACTTGTTGAACCAGCAGCAGAGCCCAGGGTTCAAGTCACCATCGGAAATTGTGAAGGTGACGATGAAACTAGAAATGGTTGCTGCATTGTCAGCCTTTCAAGAATGTCAAGCCGCACTGGTTGTGGAAGTTCAAGACACAAGTTTCATTTGGTCAAGGTAGAGGTAGAAGAAGATCATATGCTAGAGGTAGAGGAAGAAGCCTAGACAGACACGGAAAAGGCAGCCCTTCAAGCTCAAGTGGAAGGGGCATTAATCAAAATCCAAGTCAAGGCCCAAGCCAAAATCAAGCACAAGGTTAGAGGTAGGACGAATCTTAAGTTCAAAGTCATCACTGTAAGAAGTATGGTCATTATGCAAATGAATGTATAAAGAATCAATATGACATAAGTAACAAACCAATTGTAAATTTCACAAAGGATAATTATAACCATGATAGCATGTGTTTAGCTTGTAATGTAGCAGAATAAAAACAAAGTGATGTATGGTTTTTAGATTCAGGGTGCAGCAACCACATGACTTGATAAAACACGTACAATGCCAACATAGAAAGAGTACAAGCATAAGAAGTCGGCAGCATAAACAACCGAACAATGAAGAGGCTAGCTGTCACAGGGAGGCACGCCACAACAACCAGTACAACTCCGAGAACTTAGAGTAGAAGGGGAATTGTTCACATATGCCTCCGGGGACAAGCATGGCCAACATTACCGCTCATGTGCTACCAAGTGGGCATGGAGAGAATATGAAAATTGACCACCCTACAAATGACCCAAGGCCATCGTTTAGGCAAACCCGAAAAAAAAACTCAATTACCAACCCACTTTTCACACGAAAATAAAACCTATCACTTGTATCAATTGGATGGGCACGAGGAACCAAGACGAGCCAGGGAGCGACACCACAACAACCCATACAACTCAAGAACTTAGAGAGCAAAAGGGGAATTGTTCACATATGCCTCCCGAGATGAGCATGGCCAACATTACTTCTCATGTGCTACTGAGTGGGGATGGAGAGAAGATGAAAATCGGCCACCCTACTAATGACCGAAGGCCATCATTTAGGCAAACCCGAAAAAACAACTCAATTACCAACCCCACCTTTCACACGAAAAAAAACCCATCACTTGTATCATTTGGATGGGCACGAGGGACCAGGACAAGCCAGGGAGCCACACCACAACAACCCATACAACGCCAAGAACTTAGAGAGCAGAAGGGGAATTGTTGACATATGCCTCTCGGGACAAGCATGGCCAACATTACTGCTCAGGCGCTACCAAGTGGGGATGGAGAGAAGATGAAAATCGGCCCCAAAAGTGGCCTCATTGCATGTGATGGTTCTTCTTAAAGGAATTATTCTTCTCCTACTCTCTCTTTCTCTCTCTCTTCGCATTTCTGCGATTTATTCAATTCTTACATAGAAAGCTTAAATGTTGAGAGAGGAGGAGAGAAGATCTACAAATACGCTGTGAAACTAATCACAAAAATTCCAAGAGAGGAGGAGAGAAAATCTGGCATGAAATTAATCACAATAATATTGATAAAAACTGAAGAATTGAATACATCATGAAAATTCTCTCTCCCTCTCTTCATATTTTCGTGATGTATTCAGTTCTTGCATTTTTATCAATGTTCTTGTGATTAGTGTCATGCAATATTTTCTCTCCTCCTCTCTTGGCATTCTTGTGATGAGTTTCATGGCATATTTGTAGATTTTCTCCCCTCCTCTCTTGAATTTTAATCCTTCTATGTAAGAACTAAATACATCACAAAATATAAAAAGAGAGAGAGAATGTGAGCAAGAGAGAGAATTGGAGAAGAAGGATTCCGTTCAAAAGAACCATTACATGCAATGAAACCAATTTTGGGACCTCTCCTTGTTGACCTTCACTCTCTTCCTATTTCCTCCTTATAATGTTTTTTGTTGATGGAGTCAACTTCAATTAGGTTTGACTCCATCAATTAAATATCTATCAAGTCTCATTTTACATGAAAATATGACTTTGACTTATACTTTTGAACTTAGAATATAAGCTTCCCTAAGATTCAAATTACTGATAATGGCATCATTTTTTAGGAAAATTTTGCTTTAGCTTTAAAAGGCTTTCATATGAGAAGAAGGATTCCCTCTGCCAATCAAAAAATTCAAGTACTAAAGAATACATAACTAGGCTTGGTTATACTATTGAGATAGAGACTCAATTTATTGAAGAAAAGTAGTGGTGATGAGAATTACTATGGAAAATTTATGTGTCTCTCAAACACAATATTATCTCATGCTTATTTATAATAGGCAAGTTGTTAACGTGGGACAATGGTTTAAAAAGAGGTAGGAATGTTCCCAACAAGTGTGCCCTTTGCAAGATTTATGTTGAATCTTTCTCACACTTGTTTATCTGGTACCTCAGTGAACGCCTAGATATGGTTCACATTATAGAAAGTTAGTTGTTTTCAAAGCCAGAGGTTCAACTCTATGTATCCTCCTCAATTTTATTAGAAAAATATGCTTTATTCCAAACCTGCGAACCCATCCATATATTCATGAGACAATGACAATTCGTAAGGCATTGATCTAACATTGTCTTTAATTTACAGGTAGACTTTATCATGTTGCAGGAGAAATGATACTTTCTCACCATTTCTCATCTCACTACGTTGGATTGCTTATCATGAGTGTTATCAACCAAGAAGAGGAAGTTCAATAATAAATATATTGAAACACTAAGCCTTATAGATGAGTTGATTTGGCCAAGTTGTGTATCTGTAGGCGATTAAATCAATGGTCGATATGACCATAGGTGTTTTCTAGTGAACAAATAGTGAGCTTATTTAAATTTTCTCAAATGTCGAGAAAGCTCATCTCCCCTCTTTGATAACAGGATGAAATTCCCGCATTATTTAGAAACTTGATATACTCACTAGCACGCTTATTCTTGTAAAAAGAGTAGGCTTGGAGGAGGAGCTGGGCAGAGAGAAAAGAAAGTCCTTCCCTTGGCTTCTGGAAGTTAAAATAAGTTTCCCCAGTAGGTAAAGTATATAATCAAGTTTAGGTCTAAGAATATCTAGAGAAGTGGTACTACTAGCTCTTCTTATGGAACCACGAGTGAAGGAACGAGATGAGGGGAGGTTGTTGTGGTTCTTCTAGTCAGGTTGAAAGAGTGATAGAGTTTCGGTAGACTCCTTCATTTTAGTAAGAAATAAAGAAAGAGATAATGGAGAAAAGGGAATATTGATAAATCGGGAAAGCTGTAAGAAAGTGTAAGCTTAAATGATTAAAGGAGGAGTTAAATTGCTAGTGCCCAATTAATAAAAGTTGCTTAAACAGTCAAAGGTGTGGTTCTAAATTATAGGTTTCTTCCTGTAGTGGAATTTCTTAGAAGTTAGTATTTCTTAGATTATCAATGACCATAATTCTATAGGCATCAACATCACTATTAGTTACTACTTAGCTGATATGTGAGAAATATTTTGGGATAACACATCTCATTTATAGTCATCAATAGTTTTGTTTTTGTTTTTGTTGTTGTTGTTGTTGTTTTTTTTTTATAAATTTCTAGAGGTCTATGTATGTTGGGTTATTTTACTAATTATGTAGATAACTAGCAATTAGTAGTGGGATTTATAAAGACATGCTTGAGTCTCAAACTTTCTTTTTAGTCAAACTTTTGTAAATTGTTTAGCTCCCAACCGTGACAGTGCACTATGCAATCTTAATCATAGAACAACTATCTAGAATCCTTCAAAAGAAATAACATGCTTTTTCTTTTCTCTTTTTTTATCATATAATAATTGTTCTTAGGCCCTGTGTGTGAACCTAGGTCTCTGATACCAAGTGTAGGGACCAACCCTATATATTTGTTTCTTTATAATCAAAATAAAAGTACAACGAGAAGAGAAAATCTTTGGGAATGCAAATTTATTAAGCATTGATTAACACATCCCTGAAACTTCACTTCATTGAACATATAATCTAATTTACATATATTTAACTAAAACTATAAATAAGTCATACAAAAGAATATTATAACAACATAGGTACTGTTCACTAGAAGACGAGATTCAAACTTAACTTGCCGCTACTGGTCTTCTTTTGTTGTCGGTCACCTCCGAGTGTGAATGTCGACATGCTTGATCTGAATGCAGTGACCCACCAGTTGACCTCCCAGCCCACTCCTTGGGTACTCTTCTTCCCGACGAACCCCCAAGCTGCAATGAGTTGTACAATGGAGGAATCTATTAGCTGGTAGATGAGAGCACTCTTTGGCTCAAGAGTCCCCTCTCTAAAGTCCTCTACCTCACCAAACTCACTATAGCTCGTAGTCACTACTCTGACATAGTCTCATCCATCCAAGAATAGGGTAAAGAAAAAGTCCATTCTCCCATGGCCTGCCTCTTCTTTTATAGGAGTCCTCATAGGTGACACATGGCATTTCATGCATAATTAATTATTTTTTATAATTCAATAGTTTGATTATTCACCCACCCATGTGTCATTCTCTCATCAAGGGTCTCCAAAATTATTTACTTAAATTTTAATTTAAAACTAATATTTTTACTCACCTCAACAAGATTCCTATTTCTTCTCCTAGTTGTCTCTTGGTTCCCCTCTTTACTCCTTAATTTGTGTTCATTACTAAAGTCAATTAATGAGTCAAGATTTGATTCTCCATCTACTCCCTAATTTAACTCAAGTTATCTCTTAGATGGATATTCTTATGTTGGTTGTTGCCACATGGAGGTTCTCTATATTTCTCTAAAATTTAATTTATTAATCTTATTTTAATTCACCATCATTTTTTCTTAATTAGGTTTAACTATTTTAGGATTAATATTTATCCTCACATTTATGTCACTCTTTCCCCTTTTTACCTAATTAAACTACATAATCTACCTAACATTTTCCAACATGGGAAGGGTAGAGTTTTTAAGATAAAATAATTTATTTCTTGTTATGATCCTCTTAACCCAAGTTTTATTCTTGATTTAATTAGATTGGTTTCTAACATCATTTACCATTGATGTAAATTTACCTAGTTTTCATTTCTTGATCATATTTATTAATTTATTTATTTTTAATTATTCCAAGGGTGCCAAGTTTGGTTGTTCCCTTCAAGAACTTCCCTTGAAGTTCCAAGGGTTCCACACCTAACAGTTTATTTGTGATGCCAAGGGTGCCAAGTTGGTCGTGCCCTTCAATAAATTCCCTTGAAGTTCCAAGGGTGCCACGCCACTTGCCTTTCAAGCATTCAGTGGCTACGAGGGGAAAGTATAGGTGCAATGATAGACACCACTATCATCTTTTATTTTGCCTGTTATAATGAGACTAATAGTGTCGGGGATCAAGGAATGCGCCTTGATGCGCGCCCTCGGTAAAATCCTCATGAGCGACCAACTTTGGGACTTGCCCTCATGACATCATGATCTTCAAGGCGAAGGTGTTTCAACCTTTCCAGCCCAAGTCATGCGGGAGTGCTAGTGGGTGAAATCAAAGACACTGCCCCACCCTTTCCATGTAGTTCCATCCAATTGTACAACCCCATCACCCATGTGTGAGTCATTCGACCAAGCAGATAACCTGTGCCTGCAACCACTAGCATGTCATTAGAATTTATAGCAAGGTTCAAACTGAACTTTAAAATTTTAAAGACAAAATATTCATTTTCATCAAACCAGATGTTGTCGACTCTTCACATGCAAGTGCATCTGGTGTTTCCTGTCATACTCAATAACCATTAGTAACAATGTTTCATAATGTTAGTCATTGACATAATAGCATCATCAACATGACATAGTCATCCACGTCATTGTTCATCCTGAACTAGAACTAATATAAGTAGCCAACATAAGGGGCACGTCCATCATAGGTATCATCAATATAACATTAGTAGAAATAATACATATACATCAAAGATATCATCATCATAATATCGGATAGGAAATAAACACATCCATCACATCCACTAATAGTAGAGTTAAGTGTTTGGATCCCCAACCTGAGGTCCCCAAAGAATAATGTGTGAGCTTTGAAGTTAAATCATTGTTAATGTCATGTCATATCAAGGTCAATCAACTGGAGAGGGGCACTACATATTGTAACAACAACTTCACTCTAGCAACTTTGATTATGTAGCAACATCCAATAGCAACATGCAACAACTCGCAACAACAATAAGAAAAGACTTCGATCTTCCAAACAAGGGCAGGAAAGAGAGAGAGAACACCACCAAAACTTCGATTTTCCTTTTCTCCTTCACCTTGACCCAATTCGCACTTCTTTTTCCTTCCTTGACCCACTTCACACTTTTCCTAGCTTCACTAGAGATATTGAACTAGCTTGAGATGAGGTGCTCCAAATGAATTCAACCTCCTTCTATTTATAAGATCCAGGTGAGGTCGCATTAGTTTCCTTTAGGCCAACTTGGTGTAGAGGTCACATAAATAATTTTTGACTCAATAATAAATCCTTTTACATCGTTCTGAAGCCCAATAAAGGTCTCATAAAATACACAATGACTCTATTGACTCTTTATTAATCCTAGGAGTCCATAATGGGGACTTTGACTAATAAAATTATGACCCAAGCATGAAACCCATGCTTTAATAAGTCATTGTAACAATAATAAAAATTCTTTTGTTTGGGGTTGTATGATCTTACACTCTAGGCGATACAATGGGATATCCTCAGGGATGATGTTTCCTCTATAATTAATAGTGCATGCTCAAGGATATGTAATCATATTGATGATAAAATGAAACTAAAAGCAACTCAAGACAAATTTCTATAAATGAAATAACCCAATCAATTTCATTTTTTTCCAGTAATTATTTTTAGAAAATCAACTTGCTCACACTAGTTAACTCCGAGCGAACATAAAATAACCATTTGCACACATAAGAAACCTAGATTAAGATTTAATTTTAAATTTCAACTTATCTTCCTCATTAATATGTTAGAGATATTAGACACTAAAAATTGTTGCGCGAGCCTGAAACTGCCTGCGATCGCATTTTAGCATGGATCCTCTGGATCCACCCCGTGGGGATTCGGATCTGCAACGGGCCTTTTCCAACCTAGTAAATTCTCTCCCCCCGCAGCGACCTTGACCAGCAGCAACAAAGTTTGTAAAGAAACTTGATATATTATAGGAGGTTCAACTGCCGCCTGCTATCCCACGCATGGCAGCCCTTTCCCTAGCAGAGAAAGGATTAATTGGACAATTTACAGGACTTTGGCCATCGCCCAGAACAGTGCAAAGGTGAATTGAAAGAAACTGGTCGGACAAGATTTAGGTAAAATATCTATCAGATTTTGTGGCAGAGGATATTTTACATTTCATTTCGAGACAAAGGAGGACAAAGATCTAATATTCAGGAACGGACCATATTTTATGGACTCCAGGGGCCTCTACCTCAACAAATGGACCCCGGATTTCGACCCAGAACTAGATATCCCGAATGCTGTTCCAGTTTGGGTACGGCTGCCACATCTCCCTCTTCACTGTTGGGGGGATGATTCAGTTAAAGCTATAGGAAATGCGGTGGGAAAATATATAGATCGCAGTGAACCCAAAGACAACATGCAGGCATGCGCAAGGATCTGTGTGGAAGTCGATCTAGGCCAAGGATTTCCGGAGGCGATCAAGCTGAAAGTGGATGATTGGAGCCATATCCAGCAATTGGAATACGAGAAGATACCCTTTAAATGCAAGGTATGCCACGAATACGGACACTTTGCAAACAGATGCACAAAAATTGTTAATGTAGATAATGATGAGAAAGATGGCCACTGGGAATCTGTTAAAAAGAAAAAATCATCGCCTCCCCACAAATCTTCTATGGATTCTGATGTCCCTGGAACCTCCAGTCAGCGCCCTTTTTCCCCTCCCTCTCTGATACCCGATCCGCCTCTCCCTCCTTCTTGTAACCCCTTTGCGACCCTTTCTGAGGCTGAATCGGGACCTGACATCCCCTCCATTGATCCCCCTCCTTATCAATCTCCTCCACCCTCCATGCAGCCCCCACCTGATCCTCCCTCTTCGAGAATTACCAGGAGCTCTTCAAAGGATCATGGAGCGCCCAGTGATGTTCCAAAAAAGCAAGGACCTGGAAGAAAATCAGCTAAACAACAAAGGGACGAAAGCGCACAAAAAGACATAGCATTGGGCACTCAAACACCAATAGAGACCTTTATTCTTGGGCATCTGGAAAAAGAAAACAACAATAAAGGCCATGAGAGGTGAGCACCTCTCCATACAGCTAGTAGCTCATGATGAAAATCCTCTCTTGGAACAGCAGGGGATTAGGGCACCCCTCTAAGCTAGCTGCCCTCAAGGATTTAATCCACAGCGAGAACCCAGAAATCATGCTTATACAAGAAACAAAGCAAGATCAATGTGAAATGAATAAAGTAATTAGTCAGCAGAAACATTTCCGTGGAAGCATAAGTGAGGCAAGAGGAGCCTCAGGCGGCATAGTAACCTTATGGGATAGCAACAAATGGATGTGCAGCTCTACCAATGTTCATCAAAACTGGATCCGAACCACACTTGAAAGCAGAACCAGAGGCCAATCAGTAACGGTGTATAATGTGTATGCTCCAAATCAGTATAGAGAAAAAGAGATATGTTGGGACACTCTGAAAGCAAACATAGAAATGGACCAGAATACCAATCTCATTGTAGCAGGAGATTTTAATCTAGTGCTGCATGCAAATGAAAAAAGAGGAGGTAATTTCACTCCTGATCCTTCCAGAAGTCGCTTAGAGACCATAATACAGGATCATGATCTAGTTGATGTCAGGCCCAAAAACCGTAGGTATACCTGGAGTAACAGAAGAATTGGTGCCAGCAACATCATGGAACGGCTCGATAGATTCCTTATCAGCATAGCATATCTTTCCACTTTCTCAACAGGGTATTCAAATATCCTCAATATGTCGTCTTCTGATCACTATCCGATAACTCTAACTCTCCAAAGCCACTGCCCTCTAGGGCCCATACCCTTCAAATATAGCTCAATATGGAACCGGATACCAGCTGCAAAAGAAGTGGTGAAAACGACATGAGACCATCATGTTGAAGGGTCTCCAAGTTATATCTGGGAGACAAAACTTAAAAGAGTAAGGCAGGCTTTAAAGAAATGGGCAAGGAACAATTATCAAGAGCCCGAATTGAATAAAAAGAAAATCAAGCAAGCTCTAGAGGATGTGCAACAGAGAATCGAAAGGCAAGGGCTATCTCAGCAGAATAAAGAACAAGAAGGTAAATTATATTCGCAGCTGAACCAAATCCTCAGGGATGAAGAAATAAAGTGGAGATTGAAATCAAGGCAACGTTGGTTGCAGGAAGGAGATAAAAACACAACTTATTTTCATAAGCAAGCCACTGTGAGAAAGCTTAGAAACACAGTGAGCACAATAATGGACAATGAAGGGAACCGATATAGTACCCAGGAATCTATAAAGGAAGCAGTCACCAGGCATTTTTGTAAACTTCTGACTGAAGACAAAGGTGCAGAAGATTACTGAAACATGCTCCAGTATCTGCCTAAAGGGGTCGCACAAGAAATGAACAACAATCTTAACAAAGAAGTAGAAGAAGAGGAAATCAAAACAGCTATTTGGAGTTTGCATCCTGACAAAGCACCAAGACCGGATGGATTTCCCATTTGCTTCTATCGGGAATACTGGTCAATGATAAAAAAAGATCTCTTAAAGATGATTCATTGGGTGATGAAAAAAGGTAAAATGGGGGGATTCACCAACTCCACGTATCTTACTCTGATACCAAAATAAAATCGCCCTTCCTCCTTCTCGAGATTCCAACCAATTTCTTTATGCAACTCAACCTACAAAATTATCTCAAAAATATTAGCAGCCAGGATAAAACCCCTCCTTCCCTCCTTGATCTCTGAAAATCAAGGGGGCTTTCTCCCTAACAGGCACATTACTGATTCTATTCTCCTTATACAAGAGACCATCCATTCAAGTTCAACCAGGAAAGAAAAAGGATTTGTTCTAAAGCTGGATCTTGCAAATGCTTTCGATAGAGTAAGACACTCCTATCTATTTGTTGTCCTTCATAAAATGGGGTTTGATCCCTCCTTCACCTCTATGATCGCAGCTTGTATAACCGGACCTTGGATCTCCCCTTTGATCAATGGGAGACCATGTGCAGCCTTCCAATCATCCCGTGGTCTCAGACAAGGCTGCCCCCTTTCTCCTTATCTGTTCATCCTCATGGCTGAATCATTCAGTCAAGCCTTGGACTATAACCAGAGAGTAGGATTAATCACTGGCATCAAGATCGAACATGGAACAAAGAACATCAATCATTCACAGTTTGCAGATGACACTCTGGTGATAGGAGGAGCATCCATTACAATAGCAAGGCGATTCAAGAAGATATTGGACCAATTCATGGATTATTCAGGAGGGAAAGTCAACCAGATAAAAAGTTGTATTTATGGTTGGAACACAACAAATCGTACCATTCACAGTATTGAAAATATACTTGGAGTTTCCTGCAGACTAATCTGGAACCACTTCTCCTATTTAGGAATGCCAGTAAGCTTGGGACCCTTGAAAGCTGATACCTGGAATGAAATCCTTGACAAAATAACGAGAAAAGTGCAGCAATGGGGCACAATGTGGTTGAACCCAGCAGGAAGGCTAGTCCTCCTAAAATCAGGTATTGCTTCTCTTCCCATATACCATTTCTCTTTATATCAAGCTTCAGCTGTTTTCCATCAAAAAATGGAAAGAGTACTTAGACACTTTCTTTGGCAAGGAGGGAAAACAGATAAAAATAAATTTAATCTAGTAAGCTGGAAGAATATAATCCAATCTCAGGAAAAAGGAGGACTGGGCATCAGATCCCCAAAGCTTCTAAACTTGGCTCTTGGAGCAAAAATTGTATGGAGATTGATCATAGGGTCTACAGCGTGGTGGAAGAAGGTTTTGGAGGTAAAATACTTAAACTATACAAGGCAACAACTTTTGGAGTCTAGTATTCCTAACAGACACTGCACAAAAATCTGGAAACTTTGCAAGAAGGCTATACCATTTATGAATCAAAATATCTCTAAGGTCCCAGGGGGGGGAAACAGTATCAATTTCTCTATAGACAAAGTCCTAGGGCAGCAACCTATGGGATCAAAGGCAGAGGCAATCCCTGTCATAAACTGGCTTAATGACAAAGGACTTTTCCACTTGTCCCAAATATCAAAATGGGACAGCCACACTCATGCCTGGATAGGCTGGAAATTTCCGGATTCCCCCCAATGTATTAGAAACCAGTCTCAATGCCCTGAAACAGCTCCTCCACAACAAAGCTCCGGTTCAAGAAGGCACGCTGGACGGGTATCGATGGGATCCAACTGGAACACAATACACAGTAAAAGCTGGACATCAATATCTCTGTGACAACACCTATCAACTGGAACCCTGGAATCATTGGAAAATAGTCTGGAGAGCAGAAGCGCCCCCTAAGGTTAAGTTCTTTATTTGGCTTCTTCTGAAAGGGAAAACGCTAATAACGGAAAATCTAAGAAAAAGAGGCATAATGGGTCCATCCAGGTGCCCAAACTGCTGCGGGTCAGAGGAAACGATGCAACATTTATTTATAGAATGTTCGGTGGCGGGTGAATGCTGGAAGAGAATGGCCTCAATGGGATAAACCCCCTGGGAGCCTCAGACCACCATTGCAGAAACGATTTATAAATGGAGGAAGAATTGTCCTTGGAGAGAGAAAAGAAGCAAGCTGGCTCAAAGAGTATGGAACATCATTCCACTTACACTCCTATGGCGCATATGGTTAGCACGAAATGGCAAGGTCTTCCAGGAGAAAGACTTCACCACCAAGAAAATTTGCCACAAAGCCAAAATGTTGGCTCTAGAATCAGTTACAAACCACAACAGTGGAAAAATAGATGCAACCAATTACAGTATTGAGGAGAGAAACCTTCTCAGCTACGTTCTGGAGAACATATCCAGCGCTCAGGAAACCAGTAGGAGGGGGGCAAAGGCACAAGAAGCAAAAAGTGCATGGAAAATGAGATTAAAAGAGGAGGAATTCTCTAACTGGGTGAGCAACTGCAATAAATTCTGCTTATTCTTTGATGGTGCATCTAAGTTGAATCCGGGTCTAGCCGGTGCAGGGGGCCTTATCTGCAATGCAAACGGAGACTGCATCCTTCATTATGAGTGGGGACTAGGGGAAAACTCCAACAATAGAGCTGAAGGACTAGCCCTATTTCAGGGGCTCACCCAATTAATTAAACTTGGGATAAAGAAGGCAGTGGTGTTCGGGGATTCCTCAATAATCATTCGGCTTATGACACACCGACAGAGTACACCAAATATCCTCCTCCAACAGATAAATCAACGAAATCAAATTCTTGAAGCGACAATGGAAGAGGTTAATTATTATCACATCCTCTGCAGTTTGAACAAAGAAGCAGATAAACATGCCAGCAGAGCATGCGAAAGACCCATAGGTAGTCTTAGCTGTAATTCCAGCATGTCATTCCAACCGTTACCATGATCCTTTCATATCTAGTCAATAACATGAGTTTTCCAGCTGACAGAATCAGGGAGATAAATCAAGCAATCCGTGCCGGCGACAGAATAGGTAATGTGGGTAGGAATTTGCTCAGATTTGCAATCAAGAAATCGCCTCAACTCATGGGAAATCGCAAGCCTTCAGGTGAGAATCGTCCTTTCAGATCGGCCTTTCATACTATGAGGGATTTGTATCTATCCACTATGCGGATCTGCAATAGCCCCATGATGCTCAGTTTGACATCTTCCCGCCCTCGAAGCGCACAGGTTAATTCTACTTATACTCCAGAGAATAGAGCTCTTCAATGTGTTAAGCAAAGTTGTCCGCGTGAGCATCGACATCTCAATGGTCCCATCCTCCTCATCTTACCTCGCTGTATCTGTTTTAGTGTTCAAAAGAATCGGCCAACCATTAAGTTTGCTCGAGTTACAGTGGCTGAGACTTCTCCTCCAATGCGAAGCAGATGGATCCAGACCCAAATCCGGAAGATTCCACGACTAGGCAGATCAGTCATATTGAAATAGATTAATTATGTTGTGTAGCTGTAAATTTTGGTCTTTGCAATATGTTAGGATTTACAGTAGTATAGGAAGTTTCAGAGGCATAACTACTAGAACAAGGATCAAGGAAGGGACCCATTTTGTAATTCCTCTGATCCATGATATCCAGAAAGTATTGTATGCATGGAGACCTGACTCCTTTTTTCAGCTCATAATATAGCAACTGAATTCTGTCAAAAAAAAATATGTTAGAGATATTAGATTAAAAGAAATACTAGTTAATGACACTATATGATTAGTTCCTTGTATTTCTCTTACCATTCCTCCTTTTTTAAAGAGGTGATATTCTATAAGCAACATCAACCCAAAAACTTAGATTAATATTTTCTTGAAGAATGCACATTTACTAGTCAACATTCATAACCAACTTGCATAACCTTAAATATTCATGGTGATTGCAATCAACAAAATATGTAATGAGTTGCATTTATCTCTACCATTTTGCAGCAAAGGCTTCCTTCGACGAAGACTAAAGCTTACAGATGAATGTTTCTCCTACATGAACTTGTACATGAACCTTCTAACAAATTCAACGTGTTAAATCTCTCAACATGGCCTCTTGCCTTCACAAGCTACAATGACACTTTCAAAATCCTGCACGAACTTCTAATGAATTTCGAAGAAAACATTAATACATTCATAAAACCATTCATAAATCCATCAACAGAATAACATGACAGGCAAGATTTGGTAAACATATGTGATCCAGGTGGATATTGGTGGCCACCTGCCTAGTCCACTTGGATCCCCATCGTTATTTCTTTTCAGTTTCCTTAATTGCAGCACAACTTACTATTTTTGGCATTTTTTTGGGTCCTAAACTTCCAGCGCCGTTTTGAGGGACAAAAAGATATTTTTAAGGAAAACTGAGAGACCAAAAAAGTTTCAAATCAATTTACTGTTTGTTTTCGGACTTCTCTTTGAAATATTTGAAACAAGATATTATGATAGCCAAATAGAGATCACATGCCAAATTTATGACCCCAGGCAGTTGATGTTCCAACTTACCCCAATGAGGCCCACAAGCTTTTGGCGCTTCATCTCCTACGGTTAGGTTTTTGGATGTTTAGGGTTTCTAATTGTTTCTCAATGATAAAAAGGCCATCAAACCTCATTGTAACACAGTTCAGAGGCATGTAGCCACCACATCTCTTCTCAGAGATAAAGCTACCATCGCCTGAGCTAATTTATTTCCATTTTGTATGTAAGCATATTTCAGTGCTTTGATATTAATGAAATGAAGTTTTATTTCTGTTGCATATTTGTGTTATGTCTATATCTGTATTTTATTTAGTTCCTGAATAATTCTGGATCAAGATGTATGCAAACACTTATCTATTATATCATGGAATGATCACAAAGGGTATATATATAGAACATATAGAATTGGCTCCTATGAAAATCTGACCACTTTAGGTTCACACTAGACTCTAAGTTTTGATGCACAAGATTCTTAGACTTTTGACTCCTAAGGCTTTCCAAAAGATGAGGAAGAACTCATCCTTCCCTTTCCTTTATAGCTAAGTTAGGCCCATCTATAGGAATCTAGTTACTCTTTTCCTACAATGTACAAAGTGGATGCTTTTCATATCAAAGCCCATGAGAAATATTTTGCAGTACAAAATATCCTCACATTGTGGATGCTTTTTTGTAAATCCCATGAGAACGAAATTTCACATAGATATTATTCTTTACATAGTGGAGGTTTTGGACCTGAAAAACCCACGAAAATTTTATATGACATCATCTGTCAACCATATCAAGACTATTCATTAAACATTGTTAGTCCAAAAAATTGGTGCTGGTAAGGTCTAATGTCCCATGCCTTGGTATATATTCTTCATACAGTCATTGGGCGACCAAGGATGACTTAGTGCATGACTTTAACCCGGACAAGCCATTTATCATGGCATTCGATGTACTTGTCCAAAATATGCTCATTTGTGCAAATTTATGTGTCTTTGTATTCTTTTAATATATTACGGGTGTAATTCCTCTGTAGATACACTAGATGGATGACACTTCACTTTATTCCAAAATGATTTCATCAGTGTCTTAACTAGTCAAGTTTATGTCCCATTTGATTGGCATGTAGAGCTCCAAACTTAGCATGATATCATATCCTTATGTTCATCACTTCAACATAGAAAGTCCCACCATAACTTAGTGTACCCTTTGAAATTGTAAATAGATCCAGGGAAAAAACATTATGGATTTCTTTGAGTCCATTGTCTTGGCCAATTAGGATCTCTTGGCCTATTTAAGGAAAAATATTTGTGATAATTATTTTCCTCGATATCCTCTTGTCTTCATATTTCAATAATATCAAAAAAATGATTGGTGAGAGCATATTTTTCTTAGTTATCAAGATGGCATGCATTCTAGTGGACCATAAGGGGTGTCCATCTTCCTAGTTGCGGAAAAAACATCCATTTAGGGACCAAGTGTTGAATATCATTGCAAAGTTGTAGAATTGTGTCTAAAAAATGAGTATGGTGGAGTTGTCATGATGGCTCCCATTCACTACAATTTTGATCCCAAGAATTTGTTTTAGGAATTTTTCTACATATCTCATCATTATCTTTCCATTTTGTAACTATCACCATGGAACGGATTGGATCCTCCAGATTTTCTCCACTCAAGAAATTTGGAATACACTTTTCACTGCCCTTTATATGCTTCACATCAAAATCAAAGTTAGCAAATAAAGCCTACCACCGAGCAAACTTTGCCTCTCTTGATTTTTTTATTTCTTTGCTAAGAACCTTCTTCATAGCAGATGCATCTGTTGTTAGTACAAACCTTGTGTTTATTAAGTGAACTTCATATTTATCAACTACATTCTAAGAAACTTCTATTTCCCTTTCAATAGTAGAATAGTTTTTCTCAGCATCAAGTCAGCTACTAGAAGCAAATTGAATGATTTGTTCTTTATTACCTTTATTTTTCTCAAGTACACCACCCCATCCAAGTTCACTAACATCAAACACTACTATTTTAGGCATGGATTCATTTGCTACATGGAGGCTGATATCTGATGTTTTCTTTAATATTTTTTACTACTTGTGTGTTCTCCTCTCTCCATGGAAGAGGTTCTTTCTTTAATCGACCATTTAAAATTTTGCGGTTTTCAGAAAAATGCTTATAGAAATTACAAAAATAGTTAAGGAAACCAAGGAACCTTTGCAATTGTGTCTTATCTATAATTTTATCTCAGATTGTATTAGAAAAGTCAACAACATGTTGCTGCAGAATGATTTTTCCATTATAGATGGTATGTCCCAAGAATTTAATATTTATTTGCTAAAAAAAATTCTAACATGCTTAAGGTGGTCATCAACTAATCTAGGAAAAATTAACACATCAACAATATAGACTAATTGTTGGAAATAATACTGAGCGGGGCTGAATCAATATTATTAGATCAATAATTTTATTTCCCAAACAGATTTATATACGCTACTTCAGTTAAGTGAACTAGCGTGTACACACAACTGTGATTAGAGAAACCAACATATATCCAGAGAACTTGTGATTTAGACAATTTATCATGTGTTGATCTTAAACCAGTGATCAGTGACTTACTAGATAGTGCAGTAAAAATAGAATAAAGCATCACACATAAGAAAGACACATGAACACCAAGATTTAAGGTGGAAACCTAATGTGGGTGAAAACCGCCCGCTGTTGTCGTCTCTGTCTTCTTTTAATAATAAGAAAATCTGTTTACAATCTTGTACTAGTGCAGACTCATACCAATACGCAGGCACCCACCTGTAGAAGGCTACAACCTTCTCTCTTTTTCCAGCTTCTACTAGAAGGGAGCTGAAACCCCCTAGCTCTTGTACTAGCCAATGTGATTACTAGTATGTAGGCACCGACCTACAGAAGGCTACGACCTTCTTTCTTCTTCCAAGGACCACGTTTCATAAATTTTCAGACTGGATGCTCCTGGTATATAACAATACACATGAAGGCCTCATTTCATCAAATTTTCATACTAGACCCATAAAAAACTTTTAAACTTAAACTGCATCAACCAACATTCAGTTGATTCAAACAATCAGATCACTAACACCAAAACATTGCGCTGAACCCAGAAACCTGCATCATCATTCAAAACCAGCTGTAATCTCACAAACCATGCATCAGATTATATACACTACTTGGCTGAACCCAAACTATGTTTATACACTACTTCCATTAATCAAACCTGCGTATACCTTCAAAACTATTGCAAACATAAACTTTTGAATCAAGTGTGTGCCATTCAGCAATATACTAAACATCTTCTGTCAACTTACAGATCTTTACACAGGCAGTAACATAGATCACCTCTTCTCACTTATATAATCAATCAATCAAATACCAACCTCCTTATGCATTCAGTTTTACATTCAGATCTAAGAAGACTTCATTGACAGACAACAGTAAAACAACAAAATTTGATTAGATAGATCAATCAGATTTGAAAATGAAGCTTTTCTTTTGTATATGCTATTTTGAAGAGTATAACCTGCGTGTACACGCACTTTTGAAGAGACGAACCAATGTACATATCTGCAAATATCAACTCATAACTTTGTTGCATTTCTGAACTTCATACAGACCCAAATCATGTCATTTAAAGAATAAACTAGGTGTACACAGTCAGATCTAGCCCAATCAATATCAGATCATCCAATAATAAGTCATTTCAGGTCTCATGATCCTGATTCAATATTGAATTCAAGGTGCACAAAGTATTTCAGATCAAATCACAAGCATAGCCCCTGCAACATAAAATATACTTCAGATGGAAATATTCATCAAAAACTCATACATTTGGACACTTGGCCTTATGATCTTCTCCTCCTTATATATCTTTAGGACCTTTGTCAATACCTTGGACCAAAACCACTTGGGACCAGTACCTTGGACCAAATACCTAGGGTCAATACCTCGGACCAAATACCTAGGGTCAATACCACATACCAGATACCTCGGACCAAAACCTTGGTTTTCCAACATGTACACACTTTTCTTCCTATGGGAGTGTGTATATATGTATACACTCTTTTTGTTTTGTGGACCACCATGTATACAATGTTTTCACTAAGTGGACCTACGTATACTTCTTAAATTGCTATTCATCAGCCTTTTCCTTTGCCTTCTTTATTCTGATTAGTAGACCTTAGTTCCATCTTCCCATTTTTCTGTGCCACTGCCTTGTTACCTCTTAATAGACCTGTTGTACTGTGAGTCACCTTTTACCAAAACTGAATTGTCCTGTGAGTGAGTTGCCATCAAGGACAACACTTGTATCATAATGCCAACAATCTCCTCCTTTGGACTCGATGGCAACCATGATGGTGTTGATCACTGCAAGCTGTAGAAAATATTAGAGATAACATGCAACACCAAAATACTTTCACCAAAATACTCTCCCTCTTTGACATCAAGGGCAAAGGGCAGACCAAATAACTGTCCTCCTTTGATATACATTATGATGTCCATGCTCCCCCTGAGTACATGCCGAGTCTGCAGAGATATGATTCAAAAGAATAACATGACTCTATAACTCAACTAAGTGAGTATGACCTACTTATGATCAGTGACTCATACATACATCAATCACCCAACCAAGTGGGAATACACCACATTTGACTCATCCACCCAACCAAGTGGGGATATACCAATTGTTATACATGGCAGAAATACAATAAATATTACATCATCCATCCCATGTAAAGTGAGGATACAAATTACATCATTTGTCTGAAAGGACTCATTCAAATGTATGATAAGTCATATCACATTCTAGACCTTTACATGACTTAAGCAAAAAATTGTATAAATATCTGAAGCCATAGCTGGACTCAGCAACCATAATGCCAACAATGCAGAATGCGTGTGAAGGCTAAGGCTCCCCCTGAACCTGTGGTACCTGTGCATTATCAACAAGTCATTCATTAAGACATCTTTGTCAGTTAGATAAAAATCAATGGACGAAGTATATCGCCAGACTGTAATCATCAACATCAGACAGCACCCATAACAGAGTCTAACCCACTATTTTCCTGTTAGAGAAACATATACGCTTCTTCAGCCATAGAAACCCGCGTGTATATGTGACTATACTTCATGAAACCCGCGTATAGTAACCTTTCTTTGAAAAATTGGATTTAGCAACAGATGCAACAACTACTCCCAACTTTTGTCTGAGATATTCAAATGTTTCTCTGGGAAGTGGTTTAGTGAATATATAAGCAACCTATTCTTTGGAGGGAACATACTTCAATTTGACCTTTTGTTCAAGCACTTGTTCTCGTAGAAAATGGGAACATATCCCAATTTGACTCAATTTTTTGAAATACTAATGGCAATTGTATTATCACATAGAATGGAAATGGGTGGAGTACATGTGATCTGAATGTCTTGAAAAGTTTGCATCATCCAAAGTAGATGAGTGCAGCAAGATGTAGCAGCCACATATTCTGCTTCAGCTGTAGATAAGGCAATCGAACTTTGTTTCTTGCTGAACCAAGACATTAACCGGGAACCCATATAGAATGCACCACCACTAGTGCTCTTTCGATCATCAAGACTTCCTACCCAATCTGCCTCTGTATATGCATGAAGAGTAAGGTTTGTATCTTTAGGATACCATAGTCCAAAGTCCTGAGTTCCTTGAAGATATTTGAAAATTCTTTTGATTGCATAGAGATGTGATTCCTTTGGATTTGCTTGGAACCTTCCAACAATTCCTACTGCATGCATGATGTCAGGTCTGGTACCTTTTAGATAAAGCAGACTTCCAATCATAGATTTTTAAGTTGGTTGTTTTTCTGCTGGTGATTCATCATTAGAGCTGAGACTGCATCCTGTTACCAATGGAGTACATACTGGTTTAGAATCTTCCATTCCGTACTTTTTCAGGATTTGCTTGAGATATTTGGTTTGTGAAAGAAAGATACCATCTTTTGTTTGTTGAACTTGTCGACCAAGAAAATAAGTAAGTTCACCAAGTAAGGACATTTCAAATTCTCGCTGCATTACTAAAGCAAAATTCTGACTCATAGATTCTTCATTTCTATAAAAAATGATATCATTAACATAAACAACAATAATTAGCAATTTATTATTTTCAATCTTTGTGTATAAATTGCTATCTGGAGAACCTTTTGTAAAACCTTGTTGGTGTAGATATTTGTTAAGGCGGTAATACCAAGCCCTTGGAGCCTGTTTCGGACCATAGAGAGACTTTTTGAGTCTGCATACAAGTTTTGCATCATTTCCAAGAATGAATCCTTCTGGCTATTCAATATAAACTTCTTCTTCTAAATCTCCACTAAGAAAGGCTGATTTTACATCCATTTGATATACTTTGAATTTTCAAAAACTAGAAAGAGTAAGAAACATCCTTATGGCTTAAATTCTGGCAACATGTGCAAAATTTTCTTCAAAATCTATACCTTCTTGTTGGGCATACCCTTTGCAAACAAGTCTTTCCTTGTTTCTAATAACTTCTCCATTTTCATTCAGTTTATTCTTAAATATCCATTTTGTTCGTATAATATTTTTATCATGAGGTCTAGGAACTAACTCCCAAGTATCATTCTTTTCAATTTAATCTAATTCTTCATCCATGGCTTTGACCCAAAATTCTTTTTTTTTTTGTAAGTAAGCATTTGTATTAAGAAACAAAACATATTGTACAAAAGGACTGCCCGGGCTGACTAGAGCCCGAAGCTCTGCAGAGAACAAGACAACTTGACCAAAAGACCTCCTACAGAACCCCAAAGAAACAGGGCAGCCGACAAGGATAAACTATCCACCTCGGCTTTGAGGAGTAGACAAGAAGAGAGCAGTGCTAAACAAGAAGCAAACAGACGGGCTAGGAGGCAAGAGCGCAGCATGGGATTCTACCCAACTTGAGTGGAATCCACAGTTCGGCCCTTTTTACCTTTCTTCTTACCAACTTTGACCCATCCAAGTTGATCCGGAATGGAAGGATAAACTTGCAAACTAAGCTAGGCGGACGGGGAGATCTCCTTGTCTGAGTCCGAAGGAGAGGTCTCATGAGATCGTTTCTGAGAGAGCGGTGGGGCGGAAGACTCCTCAGGACCTGTTGGGGGTGGGTCCTAAGCAAGCGAAGCATCCATCTCGTCCTCATTCACTTCCTCTTCATCTGAACTGGAACTGAAATCATCCATGGGGGGAGGGTCACAAGGCTTCCAGCTTTTGGATTTCAGCTTAGGAGCAACCTTCTTCTTTTGGGCAGGGATTGTTGGGCATGATCTATGAAGGTGTCCTATGAGATGACAAGTTCTGCAGCGAAACGTTGTGTTCTCGTAATCCAGGGTTTGAGTCCAATGGAAGTCTCCAACCTTGAGAATGATATGCTCTGGTAAACCTTTACTCATGTCTATTTCTGCGCATATTCTGGTGAAGGTGTAGATGCCCTTTTCCCCTCTGGAGGTGTCTGTAGCTAGAAAGCGGCCTAAGGAGTTACCGATAGCTTCAAATACAGCAAAGTGCCATAAATGAACTGGGAGGTTGGGAAGTCTGACCCAAATGGGGAGTTTGGTAATGACAGCTGTGGAGGGATCAAAATATGGGAACCAAGGGGTTAAGAATAGCCCCGCAGAGTCCCAGAACCAGGGGCCCTCAGTCAAAGCTTTTTGATAATCCTCACTGTCAACAAAAACTACAATGAAGAACCCTTTAGAACAGAAGAGAACCTTGCAGTTGTTGGTCTAGTTAGAGTGAACCCATTTGTAGAGATCTGTTGTGCTTGGCCAAAGCCCATTGAACCTGCAAATAATGCCAAATTCAGCAAACAACTGGAACTGCCTGTCCATCGTTGGATGCATAACTTCAATGGAGGGGGTTTCCTCCAGCTTGTCCACCAAAAAAGGTTTTGGAGCTTGGGCTGGTGCAGCAGAATGCTTGGTTTTCTAAGCATGGACAACATCTTTGTAAGAGAACGCTGCTGCTGAAGATGATTGTCCAGCTGCCCCCCCTCGCAAGCGAAGAGAGAGAAAAATGGAAGCATTTCTTTGAATATCGTAAAAGGAAAGGGGCAGGAGATCATCAAGCTGTTTACCTTTGAAGAGGAGCCTTTGAGAAGCGGAAGGAATCCCCAGCTTGAGGTTCAGATTTTGCTTGAGGTCCTGCACGAGATCTGAGGAGCTCACCCACTGAAGCAGAGTTTTGCCTGATAAAAGCGCTATAAAGATTTGGAAAGATTCGAAATGCTTCGTGGTCTGCTTTCTTTTGCAAGCATAGTTTGTCAGGGGCCCAATCTGTGCTTGCATTGTAATTCCCTGTGCTGGGAAGCAAGCGTTCTTAGTCACTTGGTAAGGCTTGAGAGGAGGCAGGGCCTCTCTGAAGCTTACTGCTGCATTTTCTGCTGGGCTGAGCAGAGGTAGGACAACCACCGGAAGCTGCTTCTCACGAAGGCTTTTGTGAGACCCACTTTGAGAAGTCCATTCTCTTTGTTGTATTCCGTCGAACATTTTCCACGCATCCTCCCTGCGCAGGCATATTTTAGATATTCTAAGACTAAGATTTCCTGGAAGCATTTTCAGGCTTCCAATCCTTGAAAGATGCTTTGAAAGGAACCGAAACAAGGGAAAAGGGATATAAAGAGAAGCCCAGCTTCCCGCCCAAAAATTGTTCTGGGATGAGGGACCAAACAGGGGATAAACAACATTAATGAAAACGAAAATAAGCCCTCAGGTGGAGGGAACTCTTGCTGTGCCGCTATCAGGAAGCGGTTTCCGAGCGTGGCGAAGCACATACCCCTGCTGGGTGCCTGGCGAAAGCCATCACAGGTGAACTGGTGAAGGTCGTCGGTTCTGAAGACCGCCCCTCCGCCGGCAGAGAACTGCTCAAAAGATGAGTTGCGCAGAACCCACAAGATGGGCCAACCAACCACAGGATCTGGACCTGGGAGAGGAAGCGCTGCGGGGAGGCAGCGATCCCTGGCTGCGTCGAACTGTGAGGTAATGGACCTGCTGAAAACCCTAGTCGCCGCTTCTTCTTCTTCTTCCCCTTATCATTGTTCTTCTATGTTTCACATGGGTACAACATCCTTTGACCCAAAATTCATCTTTGCAGGGTTCATTTACATTCTGAGGTTCTGTGAAGGATAGTAATGCTAAATAACTTGAGGTTCTTGTAAGAGTTCTTCTTGTCTGTACTCTAGACCCTTTTTCTCCTAGAATTTGAGATCCTGGATGATTCTTCTAAACATACCTGGATGGAGTCTTTTCCCTATCTGTTGTATCTTCTTCTGGGGCTTCATTGATTTCTTCTTCAATATCATTTTGATTTGATGTAGGAAAGCAATCCCCATCTTCCTCATTGTCATATTCCTCTGTTGATTTCATATGTTCTGGATTTCTGCATGCTTCATAAACTACAACATCAATGCTTTAAACATTTTTCCGAAGTCTTTTATTATAACATTTGTATCCTTTACTTCCGGAAGAATAACCAAGAAGAATACCTTTGTCTACTCTGGGTTCAAACTTACCAAGTTTTTCATCAGTCCTTCTGATAAAATATTTTCTTCCAAAAACTTTAAAGTATTTTATAGTAGGAGGCTTACCATACCAAAGTTCATGTGGAGTTTGAGTGCTATTTACCTGAACATTCACTTTTAGTCATGGCATTAAATGTAGCTTCACCCCAGAAGGTTGCAAGAGTTCCAGATTCATCTAACATAGCTCGAGCCATTTGTTGAACTATTCTGTTCATCCTTTCTACCACACCATTTTGCTAAGGAGTTCTTGTGGTGGAGAATTGCCTTTTTATTCCATGTTGTTCACAAAAGTCAAAGAATTCATCTGATATGAATTCTCCCCCTCGGTCAGATCTGAGACATTTGATTTTTCGATCTAATTCATTTTCAACCAAAGCTTTGAAGGCTTAAAGTTTTCAAATGCTTCATATTTATGTTTTAGAAGACCCATCCAACACATTCTCGAAAAATCATCAATAAAAAAATAAAATATTCTTCTCCACGAGGTGAATTTTTCCTTGTTGGTCCACATAAATCAGTATGGATAAGTTCAAGAGGCTTACTTGCTGACCCTTCCTTTTCAATGAAGTGAACTCCAGTTTGCTTACCGATTTGACATGGTTTGGATATGGCATTTTCTGGGATGCTGATAGCTGGAAGATCACGAACTGCCTTGAGCCTGCATGCTTTTCTTATTTGAGCAAAGCTTAGATGTCCCAATCTTCTATGCCACAACCAATTTTCATCTGTTTTTCTTAGATAACGTTGTTGTTGTCCTCCTTTAAGTATGTATAAGTTGTTTGGAGTTCTTGTACCTTTGATCACGGTCTTTCCTGTATCAAGCTCACGAACAACACATCTGTTTGATCAAAACACCACTTCATTTCTTTGATCACACATTTGACTGACACTCAACAGGTTATGCTTTAAACCATAAACATACATAACATTTCCAGCTTTAACCTTTTTTTTTTTTCGCTTTGTACGAGCTCGATATTGTATCTAATGTATCTCTATAATTTTAGATCTCCAAGGTCTAAAATTGCATCTTGTGGTCGTTGTTTGAGTCCTCTTTCCAACCCCACAAATCTGATCGAGATTGGATTCTGTAAGAAAGAGTTATGCCAAATGTCCCACGATGACTTGATTATAGACTTGTTCAGTAGAGAAAACTTGTACGAAGTGCCATGTGCCACTGTTTCGACCTTCGGCCTTAAAAATGATTCACAGAAAACTACAGTGCATTATCTTTCTGTGACTTTTTACGAAATTTCAACCTGATGCTCAGAGAGAAAGTTGTGATGCTTTTCCTAAGGTCACCTGTTTGAGACAAAATTCAGACACGAGATGCATCAATATGTTGGCTTAGATGAGTTTTAATTAGCTTCTGAAACTTCGTAGAAAAAAAATAACGAAAATGCCACAATGACTTATTTGAAGTAAGGAAACCCTAGAACCCAAAGCTCTGATACCAAATGTATGCAACCAACTCACAAAATACAAAAAAAGATAGATCAATGACTTCAAAATTTGTCTCTTCGAGGGGGAAACCTCCTTTACATTACTCAGATGAACAATTATTGAATGATTCAAATGACAAAACCTCTTTTCTATATATAGAAGTCTAAGAGGTCACAATATAATCAGAGCCAACATAACAATAATAATGTAAGGGCACAACAATAACAATATGGGGACTACATGGGCACAACGATAACAATAAAGGGTTACACTAATAAGAATGAGAGAATAATCTAGTATTATAGGGACCTAACAGATTGAGACTTGGCTCAAAGTTCCATTTATCATTAAAATACTCGATGGTAAGCTAGTAACATGCTTACCTGAATAATGAATCAACGAGAGTATTAAAATCTCCTAAAAAATTTGACTTGAATTTAGTGAATAGTAAATAACCATGTAAATGTTATTAAAAAAATAAGTACACCCTCATGAATTTAAATACAAATTAATGTTAAGAAATTTGACTTGAATTTGGTGAATAACAATTTAATTGTTATTAAAAAATAGTATATCATGATGAATTTAAATACAAACCAATGTTTGATATTCTATAGGTAATATTGATTTTCGTTTAAATTTTTGACATCAAACAATTATATTTATTCTTATAAAATGTTTTTTATATTATATGAAAATAAAATATTTTTTCCGTAAATATTATAATGTTTTTATAAAATGTTTTGTGTTTTATAAAAATATTTATCCTAAGAAATTTAGACTTCTGTGATCTATAACAATGTTTAAAGAATTTTCGGCGAAATCACATAAACCATCTTTTATCGACGCGTTTCGAACCAACCAGTGTGGTTCATCGTCAGGACAAGTTGAATAACCAATCCAGCTTCGCTTTTATCGACGCGTTTCGAACCAACCAGTGTGGTTCATCGTCAGGACAAGTTGAATAACCAATCCAGCTTCATTTGTTAAATAGGATGTGCAGAGACTCCAAAAGTTGAATAACCAATCCAGCTTCATTTGTTAAATAGGATGTGCAGAGACTCCAACGGCTATATTGCCAACGACTAATTTTGACCTAATCACCCAAGTCAAACCACTAACATTCTTGTTTTATTTAATTTATTATTATTTTTCGAAATAAGCTAAATTAGGTAAATAATATTAAAAGAATTCACTTGTTAATTTAGCTAATTTTATTTGTTTATTAATAGATGAATAATACATAATTTTTATTTATTATTTCTAGAAATTAGCTAAATCAGGTAAATTATATAATAAAAGAATCTTATTTGTTAATTTAACTAAATGTATTTGTTTATTAATAATATATAAATTATTTAATTATAATGGTCCATTAATAAGAAATATCAAATTTCATTATAATAATTTATATTTATTAAATAATCTATATTTATTAAATATTTTATTAATCCAATATTATTAAGTACCCTAGTCAAACAAATAGTATTCTGGTTATATTAAAACACTGTTATTTTTAAAAATTAGTTATATTAGGTACACTCTATAATTGAGGAATTTTTTGTTAATATTTATTAATAATTGTATATATAAAAAAAGGAACTAACTCAAACTAACTTAATACTTTAATAATAATAAATTTATTTATCACTTAAATCTAATGGTCATTTTTAAATTAGCTCTTCTCTCAAGATCTAATTGTATTTGTTAAATAATCAATATTTATTTAGTAATCAATATATTCAAATTGACCATGTAATTAGGTAAATATATTATTACCTATGAGGGTTAAAATGATTTATTTATCAAATATATATGAAAGGGGCTAATAATTATTATTTCAATTCTCAAGGAATATTAGTAATCAAATATATCTACATAACTAATGGAAATTATGAAAACGAAAATCTAATATAACTATTTCATGAATATTATTAATAATAATATACCCAATAATAACAAAAAAGAAATACACTAATTAGCCCCAAATTAATTAATAACCCATAATAACTCATACAACGAATAGGACTAAACCAAACTAATACTATAGGAGCAAGGATTTAAAGGGGAAAAAACTCAGGAAAAAGGGGACCAACCACCGAAAACCAACCTTAATGAGAGGTTGAAAAGAAACCCTAGGACCTAACAAAAAAGGGGGGATGGAGGGGGCTAGGAGGACAAGGCTGGGACCCAGCAACTACTAATCTTCCAGCCATCATCCCTATTAAGGTTGTTCGGCCTTTTCTCAATCTCCAGGGCCTCTCTAAATTTGCGATGGTGAAACTGCTCAACTTTGGCAACGACTTGAGTCTCTTCTATACATATATGATGCATAGTCTTTCCGGCATGCTCAGCCAGGGCTGAGGACTTGGTCCTACCATGTCTAAAGTCAGCCGAATGCTCGCTAATCCTTTGATTGATAGAGCGACCCGTCTCACCAATATAAAGGGTCCCACAGGAACAGGGAATGACATAGACGCCCTTCATGTCTTTAGGCTCAATAGGGTCTTTCACAGACCTGAGGGAGCCACGGATAGTATTGAGAGGTCTAAAAGTTGCGGGCACATCGTACCTCAGAATTCTCGCAATCCTATCAGTGGTCCCTTGGATGTAAGGAAGGTTCACACCCATGCTATGATCCTTAGGAACCCTTCGGATTGAAGGCTCCTTCTTGGCCTTGAGGAAGGCTTTTTGACCGAGGTGCCTATTGTAACTATTCTTCTCAAAGACATCCAGGAGATGAGCCTTCTCCGTTCCCAGGCTTTCCTCATCAGAAATTCTAACAGCACGGGTGGCAAGCGTGCTTAGAACCCCTAACTTCTGAGCGGGGAAATGATGCGAAGAAGCATGCAAGTATTGCTTAGTATGCGTCTTCTTTTTGAACACCCGATGAGAAAAGGAACCATCCACCTTCTTAGAGATGAGAACATCCAAGAACGGAAGACAACCATTATCTTATTTTTCCATCGTGAATTTAATGGCGGCGGATTGGTTATTGAGATGACTGAAGAAGCGATCCAGCTCATCAGGACCATGAGACCAGACAACGCCAGTGTCATCAACGAATCTTTTCCAAAGCTTCGGTAAGAGACGCGAGGAGGCCAAAGCCTTAGATTCAAACTCCTCCATGAAGAGATTAGCGACGACAGGGGACAAGGGGGAGCCCATGGCAACTCCGCACGTCTGCTCATAGAATTCTCCCTCGAAGCTGAAAAAGGTGGAGGTAAGGCAAAGCTCAACTAACTTAGCCATATCAGGGTCAGTCAGTTTATTAATTACCTTCATGGCCTCATTGATAGGAATACAAGTATAAAGAGAGACCACGTTGAAACTTACCAAAATGTCCTCAGGCTCAAGTTTAATTCTTTTGAGATCCTCAATAAAAGAAGCTGAGTCTTTTACAAAGGACTCAGTCTGCCCAACCAAGGGCCTCAACTTTGCAGCGAGGAACTTGGCTAAGAGGTAAGTCGAACCACCAATGGTATTGACAATGGGTCTCAGGGGGACCCCATCCTTATGGATCTTTGGAAGACCATATATCCTAGGAGTGATGGGGTTTCCCTCAATAAGTTTCTGGGCAAGGGGAATCGTGGAATTGCACGACTTGATTGCCAGAGCAACCGCTCTTGAAACCTTTTTGAGGGGATTTTTCGAAAGCTTCTTATAACTCCCACTATTACAGAGATGATCAAGCATCTTATTTCTGTAATCCTTTCTATCCAGGATAACGACCGCCCCACCTTTATCAGCTTTTAAGACCACGACGTCACGATTTCCGTTCAAGCTCTTCAGAGCCTCAAACTCGGCCTTGCTGATATTGCTACGGGGAGGTTTAGCTCTCCTCAAGGCTACGACCCAATCCTGCCTAATCGTGTCTTTAATCTTATCAGGAAGGTTCTTAATGCCATATTCCACATCGCAAATGATGTCTTCAACCGGGATTTTTCTGGGCGCTAAGGCAAAATTAAGATTCGTTGATGACACTGGCGTTGTCTAGTCTCATGGTCTTGATGAGCTGGATCGCTTCTTCAGTCATCTCAATAACCAATCCGCCACCATTAAATTCACGATGGAAAAATAAGATAATGGTTATCTTCCGTTCTTGGATGTTCTCATCTCTAAGAAGGTGGATGGTTCCTTTTGTCATCAGGTGTTCAGAAAGAAGACGCATACTAAGCAATACTTGCATGCTTCTTCGCATCATTTCCCCGCTCAGAAGTTAGGGGTTCTAAGCACGCTTGCCACCCGTGCTGTTAGAATTTTTGATGAGGAAAGCCTGGGAACGGAGAAGGCTCATCTCCTGGATGTCTTTGAGAAGAATGGTTACAATAGGCACCTCGGTCAAAAAGCCTTCCTCAAGGCCAAGAAGGAGCCTTCAATCCGAAGGGTTCCTAAGGATCATAGCATGGGTGTGAATCTTCCTTACATCCAAGGGACCACTGATAGGATTGCGAGAATTCTGAAGAGGTACGATGTGCCCGCAACTTTTAGACCTCTCAATACTATCCGTGGCTCCCTCAGGTCTGTGAAAGACCCTATTGAGCCTAAAGACATGAAGGGCGTCTATGTCATTCCCTGTTCCTGTGGGACCCTTTATATTGGTGAGACGGGTCGCTCTATCAATCAAAGGATTAGCGAGCATTCGGCTGACTTTAGACATGGTAGGACCAAGTCCTCAGCCCTGGCTGAGCATGCCGGAAAGACTATGCATCATATATGTATAGAAGAGACTCAAGTCGTTGCCAAAGTTGAGCAGTTTCACCATCGCAAATTTAGAGAGGCCCTGGAGATTGAGAAAAGGCCGAACAACCTTAATAGGGATGATGGCTGGAAGATTAGTAGTTGCTGGGTCCCAGCCTTGTCCTCCTAGCCCCCTCCATCCCCCCTTTTTTGTTAGGTCCTAGGGTTTCTTTTCAACCTCTCATTAAGGTTGGTTTTCGGTGGTTGGTCCCCTTTTTCCTGAGTTTTTTCCCCTTTAAATCCTTGCTCCTATAGTATTAGTTTGGTTTAGTCCTATTCGTTGTATGAGTTATTATGGGTTATTAATTAATTTGGGGCTAATTAGTGTATTTCTTTTTTGTTATTATTGGGTATATTATTATTAATAATATTCATGAAATAGTTATATTAGATTTTCGTTTTCATAATTTCCATTAGTTATGTAGATATATTTGATTACTAATATTCCTTGAGAATTGAAATAATAATTATTAGCCCCTTTCATATATATTTGATAAATAAATCATTTTAACCCTCATAGGTAATAATATATTTACCTAATTACATGGTCAATTTGAATATATTGATTACTAAATAAATATTGATTATTTAACAAATACAATTAGATCTTGAGAGAAGAGCTAATTTAAAAATGACCATTAGATTTAAGTGATAAATAAATTTATTATTATTAAAGTATTAAGTTAGTTTGAGTTAGTTCCTTTTTATATATATACAATTATTAATAAATATTAACAAAAAATTCCTCAATTATAGAGTGTACCTAATATAACTAAATTTTAAAAATAACAGTGTTTTAATATAACCAGAATACTATTTGTTTGACTAGGGTACTTAATAATATTGGATTAATAAAATATTTAATAAATATAGATTATTTAATAAATATAAATTATTATAATGAAATTTGATATTTCTTATTAATGGACCATTATAATTAAATAATTTATATATTATTAATAAACAAATACATTTAGTTAAATTAACAAATAAGATTCTTTTATTATATAATTTACCTGATTTAGCTAATTTCTAGAAATAATAAATAAAAATTATGTATTATTCATCTATTAATAAACAAATAAAATTAGCTAAATTAACAAATGAATTCTTTTAATATTATTTACCTAATTTAGCTTATTTCGAAAAATAATAATAATTAAATAAAACAAGAATGTTAGTGGTTTGACTTGGGTCATTAGGTCAAAATTAGCCGTGGCAATATAGCCGTTGGAGTCTCTGCACATCCTATTTAACAAGTGAAGCTGGATTGGTTATTCAACTTGTCCTGACGATGAACCACACTGGTTGGTTCGAAACGCGTCGACAAAAGATGGTTTATGTGATTTCGCCGAAAACTCTCTAAATATAGATTGTAAATTATTGTATAATTTTGTTAAAAATTGTGTAAACTTGTGTACATGTGATTTACTGCTTTATATTTTCCACTGTGCAAAGTAGTTATGGTTGAGATTGTTGGTTTGGTAGCATGTAAATTCAACATGGTATCAGAGCGTGTCTGAGCTACTTTGGAAGTCACTTAATCAAAATTGTGCACAATGAAGTACAGCTTAAGAGGAGGTTGGTCACATTATAGGTGACAATGTCGAAGTTGAAGGCTAGTATCTGATATAAGGACAGGTTGGAGGGGTTGTCCAACTATAGTCCATGGAAGGAAAGGATCAAGTTGGTCTTGCAATTCAACAAGCTTTGGGAGTTCGCTAAGAAATCCATCAAGAAGCCAACTAACCCAAATGAGTTGGAAGTGTACGAGGATTTGGATGTGAGGGCAAGATTGATCATCGTAGATGGTGTGAAGGATGCCCTAATACCTCATTTGTCCAGGAAGAACACCACACCTGAGATGTGGATGGCTCTTTAGAATTTGTTCCAGAATAAGAACAAGAACCGAGTATTGGTATTGGAAGATAAGTTGAATTCCACCAAGATGATAGAGGGTGAAGGAGTGACTTCGTATCTGACGAGATTGTCTTAGGTAAAAGATGAGCTTGTTGCCGTCGATGTAACTATTTCAGATGGAGATATTGTAAGGATTTCCATAAAAGGATTCACCGAGGAATGGAAGCCCTTCATCAAAGGAATCGTTGCCAGACTGGAATAGGTTGTGGGATGACTTCATTCAGGAAGAGTTGTGAGACAACGATCTTCATCCAAAGAAGAAGACTTTCGATGATGATGTGGCACTTGCAGCACGAATGAAGGGTAAGCATAAGAACGACTTGAATAAGGTCAAGTGTTTCAACTATGGTGAGATGGGTCATTTTCCGTCAAGATCTCTGATGAAGAAGAAGGCAGATGATGAGAAGAAGAAAGGAAATTAGATTGCCGATGTTACCACTTCAGCTGAGATAGATGATCTCACCAGAAGATTGGAGGAGGAGGACTTTTCTATGATCTCTCATTTCTCACTGGGTACTATCGATGAGGATGGATAGTACGTGGATAGTGGTGTGACAAAACATATGACAGGGTCACAGGAGGTTTTTAAGACTCTAGCTGAATGGGACTCAAATTTGCACATGGTGTTGGACGACAAGAGTCAGTTGGGGATCCAAGGATTGGGTGTTGTGCCATTCAAAATGGAGACAAGACAAGTGATGATCGAGAGGAAGGGGTTTGAGGTCTTGTTCCAGGATGGGAAGGAAAGACTCAGGCCCAAAGGCTCTAAGTCCAATGGGATTGTACTCGAAGTTAGAGAGCACGGTCTCTACAGGTTGACAAGCAAGCCTGTGGATCATGGAAAGAAGCAGGTGGAGGTTCCAGAGAAACAAGAGCAGGTGCAGGCTTCAGAGGAGTAGGTACAAGTTCCCAAGAAGAAGGTACACTTTCCAGAGAAGAAATGCCAGGTTCCAAAGACTTAGAGGGAGTCGAGTTCAAGAGGGAGCTTGCAGGTTCAGAGGGAAACTTTGCAACCCAAGAAGAGTGTGTGGTCAATGGGGAGCAAGGGTGCTCCTTTAGCTGCCAAGAAGGAATCACGGAGATATTGGAAAGCGATACAGGATAAGAAGAAGAAGCAGGGTGCTTCTAGCAGTGACAGTGACATTTCCAAGAGTGGCGTATTTCAAAAAATAGTGATTGTTGCGATTGTGAGCGCCAAGAGTTGGGCGACTGTTGCGAGTAGTGATGATGATGATGATGAGTTGCTTCCTACTCTTGGAAGTACCAACCTCGCTAAGAGGGAGTGTTGATTTGTGTAGCTTGGGAGGTACTCCAAGCCCTAGGGTTTGGGGATTGGAGGACAAAGCACCACGAGAGTCACTTGTGGGCTTGGAACCTAAGGAAGGGGTTTTGCACTCATTGTGATTTGGGTCAAAACCATGATGAATTTGAGCATAAGAAAATTTGAGGTGATAGACTTGGCATGCCAATTCAAACGCTCCAAAGGTCACTCAAATCAGAACCCTAGAAATGAAGTTATGAATTTTTTAAGTTGTCATTAATATTTGGACAAGACAAGTCATGTAGGCTTGTGGAATTCGTTCAATAGACATGACTCTTCATCTAATTCGTGGAGCCCACTTTATGTGTATAAGGAGGAGTGGAGGGCATTTCCTCATTCATCTGTGCAATACACAACCACAAGAAGAGCTCGGATTCTCTCCCTTAGACACAGCAAGAGAACAAGAGGTCGAAATCTGTTTTAGGGCACCTTTTGGAGGAGGTCGAAGTGCGAAAAGGAGGTTGAGGGTATGTTCTTCATGACCGCAACAAAGGAAGGGGTAGCATGGGAGTTTTAGGGATTGTTTGATGATGGAGGACCCTTGTGAGAGGCAGTCACAACCTTTAATGGCTACTGTGAGTAGGCCGAAAGCCCTACTTGTTGTTTGGAGGGCAGTGTAGGCACATGCGGGGACTATTCATGCCCAGAACAGTGGTAGCTAGTAAGAGAACTTCTATAAGGGTATGCCGCAGTTAGGAGAGGT
The DNA here is from genome assembly GCA_000404065.3 of Pinus taeda. Lineage (NCBI taxonomy): Eukaryota > Viridiplantae > Streptophyta > Pinopsida > Pinales > Pinaceae > Pinus > Pinus taeda. The sequence continues at coordinate 79,728 of APFE031046262.1, forward strand.
AATTATAGGTGCATTAAAGGGTAGTTAGGGACTGAGGTTAGTGCCCTAACTAGACCCAGAATTGCAGCATTGCAGCGAACTCAAATCAATAGTGTTGGTGTGTGCTGGGTCAAGGATATTAACCAGATTTGGATCAGATTATTGCATCCTGTGGAAGCCATGTATTGGAGTTGACTTGGGTGGCGAGAAGACTTCAATTAGGAGCAGACTTCGTACTGAAGGATTGGGAATCATTGGTCTAGAGGAGAGCAGCATATTGATAGCCCAAAGTAGCCCTAGACGAGTTATCTTGAAGCAACGGAGAGGAGCTGAATGATGGGTGAAGTTTGGTGCCAAAGTGCAGCACCTTGACGAATAAAGGTGACTGCTAGCCTGGCAGATTGGAGCTTAGGATTAGACCTACCCAGAGAACAGATTGGATTAGCCCGTGTACATGTAGTAGAAGTGACTTACAATAGTGTCAGGTGGTAGCCCTCCTCGAGTCTCAATATGTTGTCCTTTGAAGGACAAAGGGGTAGCTAGTGAGTAGTACGGAAGCAAAGGACCGGCGGGACAAGATACGACATTGATTTTGCACAGCATCTTTGTCATTGTATCTTGTATACCATAAACTGTTTTATTATTCAGATTCGGTTTAATATAACTAAGATTGAATTGTACATTATTATACAATTTTGTTAAAATTTGTGTATACTTGTGTACATGTGATTTACTGATTTATACTTTCCGCTATGCAAAGTAGTTCTGGTTGAGATTCTTGGTTTGGTAGCATTAGTGATTTTAAGACTCTAACTAGACCCAAGGTTGTGGAAATTCAACATTTATCGCCTATATCTTGTGTCATATTGTCCCATTGTTCTCTATGATTTGGTAGTTGTTTGATGATAGAGAACACTAATAATAATGAACTAAAGAAGAAGTTAATCGAGTAAAGTAAAAATACATCACAACCAGTTATCAAAGTAAGAGAAATCGCCTACACTTGTTGCCCCCTAGATTTCTCAACATGGTTTTGGAGCCAAGGTGACTTCATCAAGGAAGGGTAACACAAATAAGGATACTCTAGGGCCGAAGTATAAAGGGATCATCTTGGAAACATCAAGAGCATCAATCATCAAGAAGTACTAACCCTCTCATCATATTGAAAGGGAATAATTAAGAGCATCAAAGAAGACCTCAAAACCCTAGCTCATCCAAAGAAGGATTCCACAATCGAAGCTACTCCATTCAATGAACTATGGTCATTGTGCAAAACTAAAGAAACCAAGTTGAAGGCAAAAATTGATGTAGGATCAAGCAAGCAAGCTCAAGCATTTGCTGCCATGGCTAAAAGAAAAGGGAAGTTTGGGAAGCTTGGTCCTCAGAAAAAGAAGAATGAGTCAAAGGTTCAATGCTATGGTTGTCATCAATATGGGCACTACAAGAGAGATTGTCCAAAGCTCAAGAAGAACGACAACAAGAAAGGAAGGGAAGAAGCCCACGTCACTGAAGAAGTGGAAGAAGCTGAAAAGAAGAAATCCAAGAAGAAGGAAGTAAAAGATCTCTACTATGATTGAGATAGTCTTGCTCACCTAATTCTTTTCAAGTTTTTGTTTCAAGTTTTCTATGTAAAGTATAACTATCATGGTAGGAATCATTATAAGCATGATATGATACATCATGTTAGGAGATGGCATCATAGAAGCATATGATTGAAAGCAAGAGCTTCTGACATCATCATAAGAAAGCATGAAAGATAGCTGAAATAGAAGTATATGGTTGTCACCTATAGAAGGATGTAGCTCTTGGTAACCTCATTAGAAGCATAAGTAGTACTTATGGGAAAAAGAAAGTCATCTAGTAGAAAGCATAAGTAGTAAGCTGGATGAGAATGATCAAGATCCTTCGTTGGAATCTTCAATGGAAGGCATTGGAAGGTTCACCTTTTGGAAGAACCAAGTGTCTCATTGGGAATTCCAACTTGTATGGGATTCATGGGATGATGGTATGATGTCAAAAGAAGTGAATCAGGTCAAAGGATTGAAGTTGTTTCAATCAAGGAAGTTGCCAAAGGAAGTCTAGATGACCAAAAAGAAAGAGATGAGGTATGTATGCTTGTACTTGATAAATAGAGACATGTCATGTGGTTGTAGATATCATGAATGAGTGCTCTACCTAATGAGCATGATCAAAAGAAAAGATCTCCTCCTATGAAAGGATGCAGGAAGGCATGATTCACACATTGGCTAGATGAAATCAACATAATATGTCCACATATGAAATATGAGGTGGTTGGAAAAGTCGAAGGAACTATGATTGGAAGTTACTGGGAAGAAATGTGTGAATAAAAAAAGGAAGAGATCATAAAAAATGCAACTATGGAGAAGACAATCAAAAACCAAGGACTAGAAGATTTGACTATGATATCTCCATGGGAAAGATATGAAGATTCTGATAAAGTCTGAAAAAGAGAAAGACCCTTGACGAGTGTTGTAGGAACCCCCCCTGGAATCAAAAGCTTGAAATGCGATCCATACAGATCAGTGGGCGATCCGCCCTCTGAAATGCGTTTCGGAAATTCCAAAACGCGGATTGGGCTGACAAATATGGTTCCTGCCATTTCGGAAACGTATGGCCCAATCCATGTTTCAATTTTTCTGAAATGTGTTTTGTACAGTGAATCGCCTATACAATCCACGACGGTTCTAGGTTACATCTATATGGATTGCGACTGCTTTGCTGGGAAGCCGACCATTTCTGCCACGCGGGCCACAAAGTGGCATTTTTCTTTTCAAAAAAATCACTTTTTTTTTGTTTTTCTTTGTTGAGGGTGGGTCCAACTTGGGTTAGGGTGAGGAGTGAAGGGATTAAAAGGCTCTTTCATCTCTCATTTGCTAACTTTTATTTTATCAAAGCTTGGAGAAGGGAGGAGACGAGAAGAGAGGAGAAAAACAGGGGAGTTTGGAGGAGTGAAGAAGGAGGAGCTAGGAGAAGGAGTAGCTTGAAACGAGTAAAGAAGTGATTCCAACTACAAGAGCTAAAGTGGTAAGCGCAAACCCCAAACTCCCTCATTTTTTTGTGTTTTTCTCCTCCCTCTCCTACCCTTTCCCATTCTTTCTACTTGTTCATTTAGTTGCAGGTTGTCCATCACCTATATCCATATTCCAAGATGGTGTTGTTTTGGCTTCTATGTATCATTCCACTTTTGGTTTTAATGATGCCAAGGGGGAGTAGGAATAGAAGGGAAGAAGAACAAGAGGATGGTGGTCCCCATATAAGTGACCCAATGTATGATGAGGAGGAAGGGTTTGAAGAGGAAGGGGATGAACCTGAAGGGAACATTGAAACACTAGAGGGGAAAGCAGCATTAACACCCTTGTGGAACTCTGACCAAACTTGAAGGGGGAAAGGGTGGTGGAAGCTACAAATTTTTGCTCCCTCATGGTTGTCATGGAGGAAAACCATTTAGTGGTTCATATACCTATGTGAGGAGGCATCTTTGTGGGGTGATGGACAGTGATGATAAAAAGGGTGTTGTGGGGATACAAATTTGCCCAAACATTTCAATTGAACAAAGAAGAAAATACATCCAAATAGAGGAGGTTGCACAATAAAAAAGAAAGAAACAAAACTCAGTCTGAATCAAGTGCAACCTCTAGATTTGATAGCTCATCCCCTCATGGTACTTTTGCAAGCTCTGGCGGTAAAAGAACAATAGGGGATTTCCTTAATGTTCCTAGGAGGGATGACATGGATGGAAATATAGTCCAATTTCTTTGTGCTTGAGGTGTACCATTCAATGTGCTTTGTTCTCCCTATTGGCATGTGTTAGGCCCCTATACTACTAGTGTAACCCCTTATTGTTATTAGTACAACCCACTTATTATATTGATGTACCCATGTAGTGCCCATATTGTTACTATTGTGCCCCATAGAAGCCCACTATTGTTATTATTGTGCCCTTACATTATTATTGTTATGTCGGCTCTGATTATGTTATGACCCCTTAGACTCCTATATATAGAAAGGAGGTATTTTCAATTGTATCATCCAAGAATTGTTCATTTATGTAATGTAAAGGAGGTTGCCCCCTCGAAGAGGCTGAATTCTAAGGCGTTGATCTATCTTTTCTATCTTTTCTTGCGCTGGTTTCATAACATTTGGTATTAGAGCTTTGGATTCTAGGGTTTTGCTGCTCCAAATAGGTCATCGTGGCATTTTTACTATAACGTTTTTTCTGCGACGTGTCAGAAGCTAAAAAAAAAACCCATTTGAGAAGACAACGCAGTGAATCTCAGACCCAAATTTCAGAGCTTTTTGCGCTATATTTGCGGAGATATGATCTGAGAAAGTTGGTCTTTTTGCAAACTCCTGAATTACATTCCAAACAGGCGACCTGGGGAAAATCGTCATAACTTTCTCTCTGAACATTGGATGGAAAATTTCTTCAGAAGGTATAGAAAGAGGACGGACTGTAGTTTTCTTGTATATATTTTTCAGAGTCAAAGGTCGAAACAGTGACTCGTGGCACGTCGTACAAGTTCTTTGTACTGAACTAGTCTATAATCAGGTCACTGTGGGAGATTTCGCATAACTCTTCCTTGGAGAATCCAATTTGAATCAAACTAGTGGCATTGGAAAGAGGACACAGAGGGCTACTGCAGGTCGAAATTTTAGAACTTAAAGATCCGAAAGTACATAGTTACAGTCGTTTCAAGATCGAGCTCTTAAAATAAAGAAAAAGCAAGATGAGGAAGTTTGATGGCAACGATCCGGTAAATTGGATACTTCAGATGGAGCAATATTTTGATCTACATGGTGTACCACTGTTACAAAAGGTATGTATTGCATCTTCATATTTAGAACCTAATCAATTTTTATGGTATGAAGGGCTTTGTTCTTGTAAACAACTTGTTACGTGGTCAATTTTCACGGAGGAAATGATAGCACATTATGAGGATACAAAGAGCAACACCTTCTTTAGAGCAACCCCACAACAATTGGAAATAGTAAAAGGGCTTTGCTACATATTGGAAAATAAAACTATGGCAACAAGGAAGTCTAACCCTCACAACTATAAAGATGGAAGTGTTGTTTCTCCTAGCCTTCCACAACCTACAAGGGTTACACCACAACAATTGGAAGAAAAAAGAGAAAAAGGGCTTGTTACAATTGTGATAGCAAATGCACTAAAGGTCATAAGTGTGTTGAGAAGAAATTATTTTACATAGAGTATGAAGAGGAGGAAGAAAAGAATCAAGAAATATCAAAAGAAGAAGATATACGCAAGGATCCAACCCTAGAGATAGAAGAAATGAATCAGACCATATCTTGTAAAGCATTGGCAAGAATTACCACTCCTCAAACTATCGAGATAGAAGGACATATCAAGAAGAAAAATGTTCAAGAAGTGAAAGATCACATTGAGCATTAAGAAATGAATTCGACCATATATTCTAAAGGATTGGAAGAAATTACCACTCCTGAAACTCTAAAGATAGAAGGACATATCAAGAAGAAAAAGGTTCAAGCATTGAAAGATCACATCCAGCATCAACAACAAGTTCTCCAACTTTTAAAGGCTAACACCACTTTAGTGCAAAATCAAATGAAATAACAGGTAGATCAACATTGTAGTGAAAAATGTTTTGATGTATGTGATTGGGTATTTTTAATGCTACATCTCAAGCAAGCTATTTATGAGAAGGAAATGTTGGCAATACTACATGCACTTAAAAAATGGCGACCTTACCGAATGGGAAGATTCTTCAAGGATGAGGATGTGGAAGCATGGTTTTGTGCTATTTCTATTATCAAACCAGATTGGATAAACGAAGCAAGGGATGAATGGAAGAAGGACGAAGAAG
>APFE031046262.1:93721-128469 GCA_000404065.3 Pinus taeda
AAACATTATATCACTGTGACAATGAAAATTTGAAGTTTGAAGTTGGGCCTTGGCAATTATAACTCATTGGTAATGATTGTGAATTATGTATATGATGCTTTGTGAAAGACTAAAGTTGTTTTATTTCATCTCATTATTCATGTTTCATTTTATAAATTTTTAACATTTCATATCATGTTAACAGTTAGAAGTTAGGACTTAGAAATATCTTCGATATTACTTCTTTTAATGGTTAAACTTGGCTTACAAGTACAACTTGTTACTTTGGTGATCAATGATGATAAATGTTATTGAATTGAATGCTATTTTAATTTATTATTTTACTAAGGTTGATGACGATTATAATTTCTAGATGATTGATGTGATATGGTTCAATGATCAATTTATGTTTTTTTATGTTTTTATGTCTATTTCATCATTCTACATGTTTTTGTTGACATATATGTATCAAAAATTAAAAAATATAAAAAATATATATATTTTTAAAAAATCGCTCCGGGATTCGCTCCCAAACCGGGAGCTTCTGAAAATGGTCGCTCCCGCTCCCGCTCCCGCTCCCGCTCCCCGCTTCCGCTCCCGCTCCCAAGTAACATTGTAGTAGACGCTTCTGAGACGCTTTGCTTCTTAGATTTTTTGAAAATGATGTTTTCACGCCCCCGTTTCATCCCCGCTTCATGCAACGTTGCCCTTGACATTGTATATATTTTTGGAGATGTGTCAATGCATATGCAGAATGTTGATGCAAGCAAGGAGATGTCATGATGAAAGACCATCACAAAGGTATTTTTGATTTAATGTTCATTCTCTATTTTTGAACAATATCTAGATGGTCTAATGCAGGGCTACCAAAAGAAGAGTTGTAGATGTCATCTACAACTAACACTCGTGGTAGGATGAAAAGATCCTGAAGGAAACATGATGCTAAGAAGGTAGCAAGGTATGAAGGAAAGGCCAGATATGGACTAATGGAACACTTTCTAATGAAGGAAAGGATGACATGACTGACGTGATTCATAAATGAAAGTAATGGATGGTCGATCCCTACGAAGAAGTCCCAAAAACATGAAGACTTTGAATAAATAAAAAGAAGTTCACGACATCAAAAGGAGGAGCTCTTCAAGCAGCTAGTTGTCCCATGATCTCCACCTAAAGGGTTGTTGAAAGTAAGTCCCTAGTCAATAGGGAGCTTGGTCAAGTCCGTAATTAAGAGGGAGCTTGGGTACATTTCTTTTATAGGAATGGGTACATTCCTTCACTGGAATGGGCATATCCTTCCTAATTGAGAAGGAGAGATAGACACATCATTCTTGTCTTCACCTGGGAAGATATAATCGAGAATTGGGTTAGTATCTGGCATCTGATACTCTTTGAGGATGTGCTAGGGAATCCAAGATAAGAGTAGTCATAGAGGACCAATATTCTTTGAGGACTAGGAATCCAAGATAAGGATAATCCTTGTGCAACATACTCTTAGAGAACCCGAGTGGGGTATGTTCTAAGAGAGACAATGATGAGGGTGTCTATAAATCATTGGTATCACCAGCATTGTGCTCTGATCTTGTGTTGAGATAGAGTTGTTAGTCAAGGCCTTTCTATGTGACAATGTTGTATGATATGATGCTATACAGATGGTTTACCAATCCGACTCTTCTTATGAGAATTCTTCAGATGAGAATATCCAAGTACCTTGTATGCATTATGAATACCTCCCTATTTAAGAGGGGGTGTTGAAATATGTAACTAGGTTCGGTCTTCATAATGGTGTATGTAATTGTGATTTTATGTATTTAATGAAAAGAGAAAAATAGATTTATTATTTGTGTTCTTGAGGCATGGGTTTCATGCAGAGGAAATTTATTTTTAGGTCAAGCACACATTGAGTGCTTCTAGGTTTGTCATAAAGTGAATTAAGTCATTGTCGTGTATTGAAGACCCATTTGGGGATGTTACATATTGTAATGGAAAAATTTTTGAGTCAAAATAGAGTCAAAAGACCCTATAAGACCTCGTAATGGCACAAAGATCTAGTCAGCCTACATGAAGGGAGAAGTTAGCCTCACGATAGTAATTCGTACCCCTCATAAGCCTATAAATAACAAGGAATTCGATCTCATTTGGACACTCACTCAAGGAAATTTGATCTCCTCAAGATAGAAGCTAGAAAAGGACGAAGAAGAAGAAGAAGATGAAGATTAGAGTTTTTGGGCCTCTCTCTCTCTCTCTTTTGTTAGGGTTTCTATAGTTTCTAGGCTTGATGAAATTTTGAAGTTGTGAAGCTGCAAGGTCGAACCTGTGAAGCTGCAAGGTTGAAGTTGTGAAGATGCAAGGTCGAAGTTGCCTCTAGATCGAAGTTGTGAAGATTCCCTTGATCGAAGCTATGAAGTTGTTAGATCAAAGTTGCTGAAGTTGCATCAAGGTCGAATTTGTGAAGCTGCTATGTCAAAATTGTTGAAGTTGCTAGGTCGAAGTTGTAGAAATTGTCGTTGGGTCGAAGTTGCTGGAAGGTCGAAGTTTGTTGCTGGAAGTTGTGTGAGGAAAGTTCATCATCAAGGAAGGATGACATGCTCTTGGAGGGTCTTGGTCAAGGGTCATAGGTCTTAGAATTCGTCAATTGAAGTTCTCTAAGAAGAAAATGAATATGGTGGGCTTTCCTCTTAGTTGGAGACTGTTGACAGTGTTAGACAAACCAACATGTAAGGGGATCTCCCCGATAAGAAATCCTAATCAGAACTCAGACCGTTTGGTGTAGGAGTCCTAGCAGTGGGTTGTAAGGTAATGCCTTGACCATGATATCGCACAGAGGCAAGTAAGGTAACTTTGTCAGTAGCAAGGGTGTGCTTGCTGCAGTGAGTTAAGGAAAGTGTATGAGAGGTTCTAACACAGGTGGGTTGAGATGAGGGGCAAGGTGAGTTCTAGGTTGAAAGGTATCAGTCCCAACTCAGCTAGGAACACACAACACATAGGACAGACACAGCTTCCGGCGAAGCAATCCACACGGATGTGACAGTCACAACATGCAAGGTAAGATAACACGTACAACACTCACGGATCAGTCCAAACGAGTGCAATGGTTGTTATAGTGAGCTTCATATGAAAGGTCTATTCGATGTTTCGCAGAGCAGTTGACACGGACGGGACAACATTAACAACACATACAACACATTTCCATTAATAAACTATGCATTACAACAAATGAAACAGTTCAGATGTAGAACACAGGTTAAAGCAACATGCATTACAAGTGCTAAAGATCAGTTTTACAACAGATACAATACATGTGTGAAAACGTGTTTGCTCTTATTATATAAAGAAGTGTAAGTTCCAATCATACAATATATCCATGTAAACCCGCTAGCCCCAACAGTGGAAAGTTACAGCCACATCTGTCTCCTCCTCCAAAGAGATGGACTAGCTTCGTGTAGTGGAGAAAGCCAAGGCACATTACAATATTGTCCAAGCTCTTTCCAAGATAGTCTTATCAGAAGCTTGGCTGACCAAAAGCCTATACAATGAGCTATGAGGGAATATTTATAACAAAGGGCGGGGTGACCCTTGACATTCCCCTTTGTGATAGTTCAATTACCCTCATGACTCTTCACCTACTCTATGACTGTTACATCCAACTATTGACACTTGACTTACACTTGACATGACTCAACATTACAATGCACATGTACTCATGTGAGACAAAATGGCTTAAGCAAGCCATGCAAGACATCACTGACACTCAGTCCATTGTGACGAGACCAACTCTTTGACATGCATGTGATGGTGAAGGTGGCAAGATGATGCCAAGCTTGGCCGTCCATGATGGTCTGCACGCACCCCATTGTGGCATCTTCTTGAAGCGAACTCTTGCCTCTGTTGTATCTGATGCATTGGTTTGGTTCCTTCATCCAACTCGTCTGCTAATATGTGCATGCTCTTCTTGGGTTCGGCTGAACCGGCACACACTGATGCATAGTGTCTGTGTTGATCTTCAAGTGTGTGCTGGTGGTCATGCGCATCAACTTGCTGAAGTACATGTTCAGCGCCAGTTGGACTTGCTTCTTTTCTTCGCCTTGGTGAGTGTGTTGAATGGGTTGGATTACATGCGTGTGCACAATAACATGCATGATGTTGAATCCCTTGCATGCAATCAACAACACTTCTCACCATGTCTTCTCCTTGCCAGTTGCTGGGACGGATCTTTAACTTGTACAAGCGCAGTTTCATCCGTGAGTGCATGTTGCGCCCACTGTTGTTCCTGTTCCTGCTGCAACTCACTTGTCTTTCTATGCAGCTTCATGTTCTTCCTTGAGTTGCTGCTTCAGCACATGCAACTCTTTCTTTGTTCCATTCTTTGTCTTCGCACGATCTTCATGTCACGTTGTCACCTCATAGCCTGAGTCTCCCAAGTTGCTTTCGTCATCAGTGGATTTGCTTGATCTTACGACTTTGTTCTGCCTTTGTGTTGTCAACAACCTTCCTCTTGCATTCATTGCATTCGTTGTGTTCACTGCAGTCGCTGCACTCGCTGAATTCAATATGTTGTCTTCAGTTGTTGTTCATGATGTTGCTCGTTGTGATATCTTGATGTTCTTGTCTATGAACAACTTGATGTCTTCATGTTCTTGTCTATGAACAACTTGATGTCTTCGTGAGTAGGCAAGCTCATAGACATTTGATCAACTACATCCCCAGGGGTGCTGTAAGCGATGTCTTCAACTCTGCCCTCTTGGAAACAATTGCACTTGTATTGTTGACAGGCAGATGAACACCTACAATACCTGAAGACATGGCAACACTCATGGCAAGCAATCTATTAGTCAAAAACCAAAATTAACTCGAGAACTCACTTGCAACATCCCTGCCTGACTGATCATGAAGATTGCACAATTTTGGCCGGGAGATCAGGACACTGACTGCCAAGACTGCGCAAGGCACAGTCTTGGTTGCTTGGAGTCTTACTCACTGTTGGAACTGTGCAATGCACAGTCCAATCTGGCTTCTGATTGCTGGAATTGCGCAATGCGTAACCTCAGCTGGCAATCGCTGCAGGCTTAATGACTGCATTGTGCAATTTTCGAGGCCAACAATCATCGTCCCTCAAAAATGCGCAGAACAAACCTAGAGGACAATCACTGGGCAGAAATGCGCATTTCCTAAGAGAAAGACAGAGCCTTCCCTCTCAGAATTGCGCAATGTTGTCTTGGTGAGGCAGAGTCCGTGCCAAGGTTGCCCAGACTCGCCGACAAGCAACTGAAAATGAATGTGAGTGCGAATGCATGGTGATACTGAATGTAAGCATAAGTGAATGAGCATGCATGCAAACGACGAATGACAAATTCAGAAAATGGAACAACATGCATGTGAGTGAGGCGAGTCGCCGAATCGGCGATCGTTTGCGAAAAACAGTTTCATGCATGCGACAGCAGTGAGATGTTGACGAAAACTGAAACGGTGCAAGGAAAAGCTAATATACATGTAAACGACAGCAGACATTCAAAAAAATCAAGAAAACAGTACTCATACAAGTGAAAACACAAAAAGCGACAGAAATGAATCACAAGGCATGGGAAGCGAGCTTACCCCAAAATAGTTGAGTTGAATGTGTCAACAACTCCTAAATGTGATGTGGGATGTCAGAGTTGCAAGGTTGATGTGAGGAATGAACTCTGTAGCGTCTGTTTGATGAGTTTTGATAACATCGAGGTTGTGACGCGCATGCCACAAATCTAGGGAAAGCGACACTTGGTGAGAGGTTTCTGAAATGATCCTTGCATGTAACCTCCAACTGCGAGAAAAAGATCCCTGAAACAAGGGATGCCTTTGCATGTTTCCTTGGGAACCTATCAACTCAGTTGCACATGCAAGAGACTGCTCGACTGCTGCGAAAAAATGCGCATTTATGGCTGAGAGCTGGGCTGGATGCCCAGAAGATTTGCACAATTTCTGGGCAGAGCAGCTCACTGTTGCCCAGATTTGCACAAATTCTGCGCTGAGCAACCCGACTGGGCAAAATTGTGCAATTCCTGCTGGGAGTGTTGACTGGCAGAATTGCGCAATCTTGGAGCCCAGCAGGCTGCCAAACAAGATTACGCAATTTCTGGAGAGAAGGTTGGTTGTCCTCCAAAAATGCGCAATTTTCTTGGGGAAGCTGCTCAGCCTACAGCTGGACCAAGTCTGGGTGAACAGCCTGTGAAGGGAATGGATCAAGTTGTGATCAACAAGCTGCCTTTGTGCAAGAAAAACACTAAAGCTTGTGAACTTGATGAAGCAAGGCAAGCTACTGTGAAGGTTGGAAGGGGGGCTCCAAAACGAAGCTAAAGCAAAATTTTCGAGGGTGGTTGTAGCCGCTACAACAAAGAGGTTTTGGCCCTAGCTGATCGCCTATATCTTGTGTCCTATTGTCTCATTGTTCTTTATGATTTGGTAGCTGTTTGATGATAGAGAACACCAGTAATAATAAAGGAAAGAAGAAGTTAATAAAGTAAAAATGCATCACAAGCAATTATCAAAGTAAGAGAAATGGCCTACACTTGTTGCCCCCTAGATTTCTCAACAACCCTCATATCAATAGAGGGGATCCTTATTGATTTTTCATTATTATTCATTCGTGACACTTCCCTCTCTTTGGAAGTGTGCAGAGAGGGAAGTGTGCACTAGATTCTTGTCTCTCTCCGTTTGGCCATGATGTATTCTATGGTGTGAATCACTCTTAGAGGTGGATTTTTGCCTAGAGTTGGTTTCTTGGGATTGATTAAAGAGATTCTCATAGAAAGTTTGTAAGTTTATTGCATATCTTCTATATTTTGTATGTTATATTGTGTGAAATAGGGTTTCTAAATGTGTCATGGTTAAAATTTATATACCTATATGGAAGTATTGATCCTCTATGCCATGCAAAAAAACAACTTTCCTTGAATGCTTTAAGAGAACTTTGAGTTGTGCATCTCTTTAATTTAAAATCTTCCTATCGAGGAAACCACTAGGGTTTGTAAGAAGTGACTTTAGCCCTCTCACTATCTTCAACAAGGTCATCCTCATTGATTTTTCCCTAGGTGACTCTCTTTCCCATTTAGATTGAGGCAATAATCTAGGTAGTGGTGATCAATCCCTTTACTTTTACTTTTTTTTCTCTCTTTTCTCCTAAATTCTAGGTATCTAGGGTTAGAGTTAGCGTGTTTTTTAAATATTGCAAAAAGGAAATTTGATTTGATGTGTTATTGCCTTCTAAGTAGGAATTGCGTTAAATAATTATCAAAAAGCAAAATCTAGCATTTATTGCATGTTAAAACCAATGTTGTGAAAATTGCGATTTAATGAAAAAATCGCAATTTTTTCACTTTGTCGATTAAATCACGATAAATAAACGAAAAAATCGCCTAAATTTTTTTTGCCGATTTTTACTGAAAAAATTGCGATTTTTTCACGATTTTATGAACTTTTTTTTGGTTTTTCAATTGCTCATTTGGACAGTGGCGCGCGTGGAGGGAGGAGGAGCTCTTGGAGACCAAGCTGAAGAGGGTTTTTACTATTTAGCCCAATCTAAGTGCTTAGAGGAGAAAATCAAGAGGAGACCACCGATTTCTCCATAGAAATGGCATGTGGATTAATTTTTTTTTTGTTTTAATTGTTTAAAAACATTGTTTTTGTATGTTTTTCATTGTTTTTGGTTGGGAAACTTCGTATGGGCACCATTTTTCTTTTGTTTTCATTGTTTTTAAAGATCTTTTTGTATTTCTTCATTGTTTTGGGTTGAGTAACTTGGTATGACTATGGGAACCAATTTTTTTTTTGTTTTCATTTTTTTTAAACATTGTTTATGTTTTTTTCATTGTTTTTGCCATTTGGTTGTGGGTAACTTGGGTTTGGAATGGTTGGGTAATTTGTGTTTGAAACTTTGAACTTTGGAATGGTTGTTTTAGGTTGGGTTACGGGTAAACTTGGATTTTCATTATACAATTATGAATGTAAAAATTAAAAATTAAAATACTAAAGTGTAATTTGTAAATTTGTAACTTGTAATTTTGTAAATGCTAAATTGTAATCCTAAATTCCTAATCCTTATTTTCCCATAGGTTCACAACTGCACCAAAACACCATTCAAGACTTCATGTTTGCAACTTCAAAGTTCAAAAACAAACATGCCAAGGAAATTGGATCCTTTATGGGAATATGGTGTACATGATGCTCCGAATGATGGAATAAACTTGAGTTGCAAGTTGTGTGGAAAGGAGATGTCCGGGGTGGTGTACAGGTTGAAGTTTCACCTTGCAAAAATCCCTGGACATGATGTGGAGCCTTGTACAAATACAAATCATGAACTTATCCAAAGAGCCATGAGAGCATTGGAAACTTTAGAGTAGAATAGAGAGGCCAAAGAAGAAGTCAAAAGGCAACTAAAAAGGTCAGCTGAAGGAAGTGGGCCAAGTGGCACTGGTTCTACCGCAGCATCAACCAATCCGGTAGCTGCATCATCATTTTTTGTTCCTCAAACCACACCTGGTTCACAACCATCTATCGGTTCAATGCTAAAAAGAACCGAGAAAGAACAAGCTGACAAGTTGCTGGCAAAATTTCTCCTCTGGAATGATATTCCTTTCAGCATTGTAAGGAATAATCCATTTTTCCAACCTGCTATTGATGCTATTGCCAGTGTTGGCCCGGGGTACAAAATCCCTTCTTATCATGATTTCAGAGGCCGGATTCTTCAAAATGAAAAGCGTGACTGCACCCAAAGGTTGGAGAATTTTAGGGCGTCATGGGCAAAAACAGGATGCACTGTTATGTCAGATGGTTGGACTGACCAAAAGGGAAAAACCCTTGTAAACTTCTTAGTTAGTTGTCCCAAGGGGACTATGTTTATCAAATCTGTTGATGCATCTAATCAAATCAAAGATGCAAGAACTTTATGTGATTTGCTAGATGTGTTTATTTTGGAGGTGGGTGAACAACATGTTGTCCAAGTCATAACGGACAATGCTGCAAATTATGTTGCTACTGGTAGGATGCTTATGGACAGGCATTCTACATTACTTTGAACACCTTATGCTGCCCATTGTATTGATTTGATGTTAAAGGACATAGGGAAAATTCCCTTTGTCAAAGATATTGTTGACTCATCAAGAAGCATTACAAAATTTATATATAATCATACATCTGTGCTTAGCTTGATGAGAAGATTCATCAACAACAAAGAGTTGGTGTACCCCGCCATTACACGATTTGCCACCAGTTTCATATCTCTTCAATCCCTCTTGATTTCTATGTGGGATGTGAAGAGAATGTTTCTTTCAGAGGAGTGGCGTGCTTTGCCAATGAGTCGCAAACCAGAAGGAGAGGCCGTATGCAGATCAGTTTCATACCAGAAAGACTTCTGGCGAGAGTGCAGGAGGTGTGCGCCGTTAATGAACCTTTGGTAAAGGTTCTTCGGTTGGTTGATGGTGAGAAGCCCACAATGGGCTATTTGTATGAAGCCATGGATAGGGCCAAAGAAGCCATTCGAGCCTACTATGATGACAAGGGAGATGATGGGTTTCAGAAACAACTCCTTCTATGAGGAGTGATTGATGAGCGATGGAACAACACACTCCATCGTCCCATTCATGCTGCAGGGCTTTTCCTGAACCTTGCATTTTCTTATGCATGTGGCTTTGATTTTGATGCTGAGATCATGGATGGATTCTTATCCTGTGTCCAAAAGATGGTGCGATCTCCAGAACAACATATAGAGATCTGTAAACAAATTGAGACATATAGGATGGCAGGGAGATGATGGGTTTCAGAAACAACTCCTTCTATGGGGAGTGATTGATGAGCGATGGAACAACACACTCCATCATCCCATTCATGCTGCAGGGCTTTTCCTGAACCCTGCATTTTCTTATGCATGTGGGTTTGATTTTGATGCTGAGATCATGGATGGATTCTTATCCTGTGTTCGGAGAATGGTGCGATCTCCAGAACAACGTATAGAGATCTCTAAACAAATTGAGACATATAGGATGGCAGGTGGCACATTTGGCTTTGACATGGCTGTCAATGATAGGCTGATTAAAATGTCAGGTATTTTTTAGTTTGTAACTTTGTTTCAAATTTCATTGTCTCTTCAAATTCCATTTTTTTCTTATGTTTATTTAAAATTTTATTTGTAATTTTGTTGTAGATGCATGGTGGAAAATGTATGGTGGCAAGGTACCCCTTCTGCAAAAGCTTGCCATTCGCATCCTCAGCCAAACATGTAGCTCCTCAGGATGTGAGCGCAACTGGAGTGTATTTGAAAAAATACACAACAAGAAGCGCAACAGGTTAACACTTAAACATTTAAAATATTACAAATTTCCAAATAAATTTTTGAATTCATTAAACAATATTTTTTTATAATTATTAATTATTATTTCATGATCTTTGTACAGGTTGGAGTCCCAGCGACTTAATGACATGGTCTACGTCTACTACAATCTTCGATTGTGGGTGAGGCAACTTGAGAAGACACCTGATGTGGATGCCATCTCATTAGATAGGATTGTCGCCACTACTGCATGGAGGGTTGAGGCCGAGAGGCCTCTCATGGAGTCTACTGATGATTGGTTAGTGCAGGATGTCGTGGAGGGGGAGGAGGAGCAGGAGCAGGAGCAGGAGGAGGAGAAGGAACAGGAGGATAAGGTGACACCGCTTGCCCGGGCTACCACTGCCACCAGTAGAAGACGTGGTCTACCTCCTATACCTCCTACTTCTAGTTCTTCAGCTTCTAGAGCACATCAGACTCCACTGCCATCTCCACCAGCACAGGCACCAGCATCTACATCTAGAGGGAAAGGGAAAGTTGTGGCATTTTCTCGCAAGAGGGGAGAGGAAATCAATAGGATTAGACTTTCATTTTATTGTATATGACATTATGACATGATGAGATTACATTATCATATTTTTTGTTCATATTTTGAGGCTGAGTTGGGACTCAGGAGTCAGGACATACTATTCTGGACATGATTCAATGTTATGTGTGATTTTAGCGCTAGAAATCATATTAAACCATCTTATATATTAGTTTTTTTATCATATTTATGTGTCAATGTATTTATTTTATGTTGTAGATGGTTTAGATATTAAAAAATTTGAAAAAAAATGAATATTTTTGTACCAAACAATTTTTTCCTGATTTTTTCCCGATAATTCCGAGTTTTTCCCTGCGCCGATTTAATCCCGAGTACGATTAATGCAACATTGGTTAAAACCCTATTTCTTCCCCAATTGAAAACCCTCTACCTTGCATATCTAATTACAGTCTTGATCCTTTGTTGACTGGTCATTTTAATACTAGTTCTTTTGGTTGTTATATGACATTGTGTGCCCTATCATTGAAAACCTATCAAACCCTAACTTATGACAACCCTAATATTTGCTTAGGCAATCTAGGGACGAAGCACTTGTACTTTGGTGAAGATTATCTTATCCCTCTAGGCTCTGCTAATACCCTATCTCAATCATTGGATTTCAGCCACCACCTTAAACATTTCTCATTGAATATCCTTAGGTGATATATATATAGAAGCATCCCTTGTGGTTTAAACACCACTAAATAGGGACAGAAAGGTTGTCGAGGTGATTACGGTAACAATCTCTTGTTTCCCTAAGGTATGGATCTACCTAGTAAGGCTTTGAAAGGCATGTTAGATTTTGCAATAACAGTGCCCAAGAACCCTAATGATGGGATAAGCTTAAATAATAATAATAAAAGTACACTCTTTAATTAACTTTGAAACAGACACTATGGAAATCCAAGAGGTCATAGCCACTTTTTTTTTCCAAGTGGCCCATTTATGAAAGAAGCATATGCTTGGGAGGCTAAAGGGTAGTGGAAAAAGGGAATTCATTATTGTATAAATCTAATGAAAATATGTTTTTTAAAGAACACTTGATAATTGGCGTTGTTAAGAATATCCTCAAAAAACCAACAAAACATAGTCAATTTTCTTTTTAAAATGACCTATTTCCAAATGGATAAAAGAACATAAAAACCATTACTTTAGAAAGCATGTTTTCCTAAATCCCGAGGAAAGAGGGGAAAAATATTTCTAATCGTAGAAACCCGATAACAAAATTATTTTTTTAGAATAACACATTACATAATTGATTTAATAGAATAACTAAAAAAAAAAACTTTGGAAAGCCCAAAACATGTAACCTCAATAGTTTTCAAAATAACCCATCTCTAAGGACAAACATGCCTAATATTAATGACTTCACAAAGTATGTCTACATGAGGTTCGAGCACAAAGCTAAAAGACATTTCTTCATTATAGGAGATTGACAACAATTATTTCCCAAATGACTTCTAAGTATTAAATGATGGTTCTAGATAGCCTTCTTTGCTCAGACTAGGTGGTGCCTCACTAGCTAAGCAAGCCAACCAATGACAATCACTCTCTGGAGTGCACTATCATGCTCGCTCTATCACCTTTCTCTTTAAAGATGGAGGGGCACCCTTCTTTCAAGTAGCTTATCAAATAATAGTAATTACCACTACTTATAGAATACCAATAACATAAAAACCAAAAAGGCATTTGTTGGAACCTGTAATCAATAAGGAACATGCATGGCATTATTTAATGGAGCCAACCAAGGGCCATAGAGTAGCAGCTACACTAAACTTATATATTTCTAAAACTCATTCAATTAAGATAAAGGTTTTTTGGTAAAGGGTTCTAATAACTATGGAGAAGGAAAAACTATTAAAGGTAGAACCATGTATATGAAGATTCTAAGCTAGTATTTAAACTGATGAATATAATTAATCATATCTTAAATATCAATCCAAAGAATATAGCACAACAGATTAAATTCATTTTAAAACTCTAGGGATAATTTCTTTCACTCATGTCTACATAGAATAGAATATAAAGGTGAATCCACCCTCCAAGAGATAGTGATATTCTAGGAGTTCAGGATGGATCATATTCAATCTATGAAAATTGAGGTTGCATCAGATGAATGAGTGAAAAAATGATTAAAATATATATGTGATAATATCATTGCTAATTTTGGGTAATACTTCTATATGTAAAGTTTTAAGAGTCTAGGAATTATTCTATATATAATTATAACCATAGATAGTATATTTCATAATAGTTGAAAGAGTTTTTATGTGAACAATATTCAAAGTTGAAGATCTATCTTTGTTGAAAATCTATATAAAAAAAATGGTATCTTACATTAAAATCTTCTTTACTTTTATTTTTTTGTTATAAGTGATAAATTACATTAAAAGATACATTTATTTTACACTTAAATAGAAAAGATATATTTTTTGAAATATAGAAATAAATAATCCGGAGAAATTCAAAATAAACAAAAAGCTCACTGCTTAATTAAGCTTGCAAAGCCAAAAGCATGCACTTGCTATAGTTTTTGAAATTATATATTTTCAAAATGCTTTTAAGAAAAAACAACAACAAAACTAAAACATGTCAAAACTAAAACATGTGCTGACCAGGCCTGAGAACAAAGTGAAAATAGATTCTCCATTATAGAAGCCCGACTAAAGAAATTAAAAAAAAAACGGAAATCTATTACATTGTATGTGAGTAACATACGCAAACAAATAGTGAAAACCACATCTCAATTGCTGGATGTCAATGACTATACATCTTTTTAAGATAAAGTAATACATCAGGTAATAATTAATTTGAAAAAACACACGTTGAAATGCCAAAAGTACACAACCACTCTAGTTTTCAAAGTGGCCTATCTTTAAATGCCATTTTGGAAAGGGTGTGTTCACAAGGACTGATGGCATAACGAAAAGTGATTCTCAATTGCATGAACTATTTTTGTTTCCAAAATGACTTATTTTCAGAATGATTAAAAAACTTAAAGCCCTGACTTAGGGAAGCATGTACTTGGTAACCCTTAGGATATGGTGAAAATATAGTGAAAATATATTCTCAATTATGAAAACAGGTTGATATTGTTTAAAAACCCAAATATACTTTGTGGTTGAGTTTCGAAATAGTAAATTGAAAATCCAAATACATGAAATTACTTTGATTTTTAAGGAGGTTTACTCAAAGATTAAATGAGCCTGTTATCCATCATATTGTCAAAGGACACTCTTACAATCATAATTTTTCTTTTAAATGAAGTTTTCAGATTAGGTAGATTAGGCCCTTCTCTGAATGGGTCAAAAATCCATGAACATCATAAATTATAATAGTGAACAGAGTCAAAATTCCGACTTATGGTGAAAAAGTGGCAGACACCTAATAGCATTGTCAAGATCCTTATGAGTCATCACATTCTAGCTTGGATTTTCCCTCGCGCCTCACAAAACGCGGTACAACATCTTATGCAAACAAGAAATACCAATGTGAAAACATTTATCCAAGAAGATTATTGTCAAGATCCTCATGGGTCATCACATTCTAGCTTGGATTTTCCCTCGTGCCTCACAAAACTCAGTACAACATCTTATGCAAACCAGAAATACCAATGTGAAAACATTTATCCAAGAAGATTTTGAGTTGGCTAAAGAACAAAAATTTTAAGTATGATTGCTTAAGTTTTGAAACTCTAGAAATCTCTTGTAAGTTGTAACCCTTTGAGGGATTATTTGAAAAGGATTTTCAGCTTTTTATTATCAGAATTTGGGTCTAGGTCAAGAGACAATGATGTCATTACGAATAAATGGGAGGTTTTTCATAAAAAAAAAAGGCAAAGACAATTTGAAGCTCCTGGACAATGTGAATTGGAGCATAGGAATCAAACGTATAGCAGCCGTAATTAAGTTGAAATCTCCAACCAAACCAAAAAATCCAGTGAACCTGCTAGTATCTAGATGAATTATCATCGGTTACAATCACCGACAATGAGGATTAGGAGAATGTTGGCCCTAAGAAACAAATTGCAATATCTAGAACACAAATTTTACGGAGTCAAAATAAAGTGTTTTTAACAATAAATGGGAGGTTTAAAAGAAAATGGCAATGACAATTCGAAACTTCTAGACAATGTGAATTGGAGCAAAGGAATCAAACCTATAGCAACCATAATTAAGTTGAAATCTCCAACCAAACCCAAAAATCCCATGAACCTGCTGGTATCTAGATGAATTGTCATTGGTTACAATTACCAATAACAAGGATTGAGAGAATGTTGGCCCTAAGAATCAAAATTGCAATAACTAGAACACAGACTCTACGGAGTCAGCATTAAGTGTCTTTGGAGAGCAACTAGGGAGTGTCGTTAAAACAAGAGATTTGGAAATAGAGGTAACAACGAACCACATAAACCTGTGCTCTTCTGCCAAGATTGTTGTGAGTCGCGATCTATTGGTGTCTCTACACATGCTCTTCATTCCTAAGGTTGTTGTAAGTCACGAACTATTGGTGTATCCAACATTAGAGGGTCAAAGATATGAATCAATAGTTGTTGCAAGCCACCATGTGAGGGACTTGTCAAGGGGCATTATATACTTGCCACCAACATTTAGATGACCAATGGTTGTGATTTGATGATGTAGCTATGTCAATTGTGGTGGGCTTGAACATTGGGAAACTAATAATATTAGAAGTTGGTTCAAGGACAAACCATGCTAATTCTTCCATTAATCCCCATGAAGACAAAGTAAACAGTGTTCCATAGGGAAGCGTCCCCCAGGGTCGAGTGTGCGCACCTTGTTGGAATCACGATTGTTGTTAGACCAAAATCCACAAATTTTAGTCTTCGCTACAATCGCGAGAGTTAGGATCCACTAGAGGTGATTAGTCCATGTCACAAAACATACGAGAGGCATTGAACCAAATGTCGAACAATCTCCTCCCTAGCGCAAGTCAAGTGAGTTCTGAATACGAGACTTGTCGCTCTAATACCACCTGTTGTAATCACGATTGTCGTTAGACCAAAACCCATAAGATTTAGTCTCTACTGTAATCACCAAAGGTAGGATCCACGAGAGGTAGTTAGTCCATGTCGTGAAACACAATGGGAGCGCTGAACCCAATGTCCAACACACCTCTCGCACCCCATGCACTCGGGACAAGGGGGACATTTGGGGAAGCATTTCTTTGCGTCCCCCTTTTGGGGAGACGTGGGGAGCCACAAGGGTGACATTTCCCCAGTGTAGGGGGTGCAACTCCCCAAAGGGGGACACCTAGGTATCACCCCTCAAAAAGGGCTAGGCGTCTCCCCTTAATTTTGCTTGTAAACAATGGTTTGTGAGTGCAAAAGCTTAATATTCAACCCTAGGGCCCTATTAATGCTATGTAATTAATGGTAATGTTAAATTCTTATAGTAAAAGTGACATTCTACTCCTTCACTTTCATCATTTTACTTAAATTTTTAACATTACCATGAAATGACTCAAGATGTTTGAGAGTGGTACAAGGGTATGGGATTAGTATTTAATCAAGAGCACCAAGCCATATGTGTACTTTACACTGACTCGTCACTCCACTACTTTTTAGTTTTAGTTATATCAATTTACCATTCCAGTCTTGAGATTTAATATCTACTATAGATTCTAGAATGATGAATGATGAATTTTAATTTTAAATCAATTTAGACTGTAGAATGATGAATGATGAGTTTAATTTTTAAATCAAAGTAGATTCTAGAATGGTGAATATGGATCAGTATATTTCATTATTGAATCTCGAGGTCTATGGATGAATGATGTATGTATTAATAAGAATGATGAGTATGCATCAATATATTTCATTATTTAATTCAATTATGTATGGATCAATGTATTTATGATTTCAATATATATATATATATATATATATAATAAAAAAAAAATTATATACCCCAACGTTCCCCTTTCCCCCCTAAATTTCCATAAAATTTGAGGGTTCTCCAACACATCCCCCTGCCCCTCATCAGCTCTCTCTAAAGAGGAGGAGTAATACACTTCCAAGCCCTCAACGCATTACTAACATTCAAGGGTGATATTAAAATGAATCTTATGCTAAGGTGCTTCAAAAATGTCTCCATTTAATAAGCCCTAGCTACTTAATGTGGATTATTGTAGGTTCCTCGTATAAAATCAAATGTCTTAATGTTGCAAGAAGAGATCCAAAGTCACAAATGTGTACCAAATGCATATTAATTAATATTTCAACAAAGAAGCAAAATCTTGCTAGCCTTTGCAAAACCTAAAAGACTCGTGTACCTTCAATCTAAGATTTTGAGAAACCTTCAATTGTCTCATGTTAATTTTTTTATTTTTTCTTTTTTACACCTCAGACAAGGAATTCGCCATTTGGGAAAATAAGAACAGCAAGGCTTGTGCCTTGATTGCAGCATCAGTAACTGAAGAGGTGAGTCGCCATATTTTGTCATTTTCAAATGCTTTCGAAGCCTTACAAAAACTCAAGGAACTCTATGACTCACCCTCTGCACTTGAAGTTGTTCAACTCATGATTAAATTGTTCAGCCTTGAATTACAAAATGATGATCCTCTTGCTCTTGCATCAGAAGTAAAATCTATTATGCATGATATCAAAGTCACTAATGTTGAACTGGACATTCCTCTGATATCTTTTTTCAAGGCAGTGTATCCCACTTACTCAAATTATCTTGAGTCATTGCAAGCAAATGGAAACCTCAAAGAAATTACCTTTGACTCCGTTGTGAAAAAATTGTTGAAAGAGAGAAAGCTTTTGGGAAGAAGATAGCTCCTCAGTCTTCTGAAGAGGCTGTGTATCTTGCACATAGAGAGAATAATCTTGCTCAAGTTTCTTCTAGATGAAGAGTTGGTCGAAGAAGAAATTTCAGAGGCAAGGGGAGTAGACACTCTCAAGGAGAAAAGTCAAATTTGCATTGCATACGTTGCAATAGAGATGGATCACATGATGCATCCACATGCAAATTGCCTTGGGACAGAATTGAGCAGGAAAGAAACCAACCCAAAGGTAAAAATAATGACAAAGAGAAAGGTAAAGCACCTGAATCTGCTCACTATGTTGTGGCACGCTGTAATATTGGAGTAAATGAAGACTTATTTAATGCTTCACTTGCTTCTTGGAAAAATGATTGGTTGCTTGATTCAAGAGCAACTTGCCACATGAATTTTAGAAGAGATTTTTTTGAATAATTTACTGACAATGTTGATGAAGAAGTATACTTTGCAGACAAATCAAAACTCAAGCCATTGGGGCTTTGCACAATCAGGCTTAAATTGCCTGGTCTTCTAGACTTTCTTTTGCACCATGTTTGATATCTCCCACAGCTAAGGAGAAACTTGTTGTCCTTGGTCCACATCCGCCAGCAAGGACACTCCATTCATATGTTTGATGGCAAGGCTGAGGTGAGAAAAGCATCAGATCACTCACTTGTCATGACGGGGATAGAAGAAGAAAGGCTTTTCAAGTTGCAGAGTACCTCTGCTCGTGCACAAAATTTCTCATACAATTCTCAGTATGATTAAAGTACATTTCCATCAAGTTTATTACGGCATGCTAGATTTGGACACTTGAACTATGATAGCCTTCACTTGTTGAAGAAAAATGGTGTTACTGGTTTGCCTACAATTCCTAAGAAAATTAAGCAATGTGATGCTTGCATTCTAGGAAAGCATAGCAAACAATCTTTTCATGATTCAAATTCCAGAGCACATAGAAAACCCTAACTTTTTCATTCAGATTTATGTGGTCCAATGCCTGTTCCTTCTACAAATGTAAATAAATATATGATGACATGTATTGATGACCACACCAAAATGTTTTGGGTTTATTTATTGAAGGACAAATCCAATGCTTTTCAAACATTCAAGAACTTTCATACATGGATTGAAAATGATGCACAATCTCATATTGGCTCTATTCGCACTAATAATGGAAAAGAATACACTTCAAATGAATTTGAAAACTATCATCGCCAACATGGGATCAAACATCAAACAACTGTGCCTTATAATCCCCTATAGAACGGAGTAGCTGAAAGAATGAATAGGACAATCCTAAATATGGTGCGCTCCATGATGTTCTTCAAGAATGTAAAATTGATGTTTTGGGCTGATGGAGTTCTATGTGTTGTATATGTAAAGAATAGATGTCCATCTAATGCCATTAGAAACAAGACTCCTTATGAAATGTGGTATGGGCACATTCCTTCGGTAAAACATCTCAAGGTCTTTGGTTCCACCTGTTATGTCTTGATACCAAAGGTACATAGAAACAAACTTGGTGCAAGGAGTTGTAAGTGTATTTTCCTAGGGTATTCAAACACCTGCAAAGCATACCATCTCTATGATGAAGTCAATAAAAAGTTTGTTGTTTCTAGAGATGTAATCTTTCTTGAATCATCCAAATCTGACATGTTGTTGAGCGGCAACTTGATCACTTGGATAGATTCGCAAATACAAAATCATTTCAAGAATTTGATAATCAAATTCCACATCTTGAAGGGGGGATTCATATACTGGATCAACCTGTGGAATCTTCTTCTGAAGCACTCTCTCCCCCGCATGAAACTCCAACCACTGATGATACTTCGAGTGATGTGATTGAAAGAATTGGGACACTCAATCTTGATTCAGTCCCAACTCAATCAACTGAGCGGAAAAAACCATCTCAGAAAGGTCCCCCAAAGTCGCTGACAAAGACACTTGAAAGTGTTCATCCTTATGAGGTTGGAAAGACAGGAACTAGAAATTCAACCTGGCAAAATGGAGGTGATGTAGATGACTCTGATTCACCTATTGATATGGATGTTTCTTATGATTGTGAATTGAATTTGTCTATAGATTTTGAACCAACTTCCTTCAAAAAAGTCACTTCTCATGATGAATGGAAAGAAGCGATGCAAAAGGACTATGATGCCTTGATAAAGGATGGCACTTGGAAGTTGGTTGATCCACCATTGGGAACCAAACCAATTGATTGCAAGTCGGTCTACAAGAACAAGTATAAAGCTGATGGCTTGCTTGACAAGCACAAAGTCAGGCTTGTGGCAAAAGGTTTTGCACAGAAGGAAGGGGTACTTTTTCCCCCACAATAAAATAGGCTACCATCCAGACACTCTTTGCCCTAGCAACTCAGAACAATTGAAAAGTCCATCAAATGGATGTAAAAACTGCTTTCTTGAATGGAGATCTAAAAGAGAATGTTTTTATGTCCTAGCCTAAAGGATTTGTTGTGAAAGGACATGAACATAAAGTATGCAAACTTTTAAAATCCTTGTATGGCCTCAAATAAGCACCACGAGCCTGGTATGAAAAACTAACTGAGCATCTTCTGAAACTCAATTTCAAATATTATGATCTTAATGATGCAACTTTGTTTGTCAAGAAAGTTGGCAAAACAATTGTATATCTTGTGGTATATGTAGATGATCTTTTGATGGCAGTGAACAATGAGAGCTACATTGCATTCATAAAGAAGGAATTTAGGAAAGGTTTTGAAATGACTAATTTGGGCTATGTTCATTACTATCTTGGTATTGAAGTAACTCAACATCCAAAGTCCATATTCCTTTCTCAAATGAAGTACATTGGAGATCTGTTGAACAGGTTTGGCGTGACTGAATGCAATCCTCTAACTACTCCAATGGAACAAAACTTAAAGCTCACATCCATTGAAGGAAAAGAATTTGAGGATGCAATAAAGTATAGACAGCTTGTAGGAAGTCTTAACTACCTGCCTACTACCAAACCAAACATTTCGTTTGTTGTTGGAATCCTCTCCAGGTTTATGCAAAAGCGTTGTGAGGGACATTGGTCTGCTGCAAAAAGAGTTCTAAAGTACTTGAAGGGAACTCAAGACTTTGGACTCAAGTATACACAGGTGGGCAACTTCAGCTTGATTGGATACTCTGATTTAGGCTTCGAAGGAGACAAAGAAACTGGGGTATCTACTTTTGGTTATGCAATGAGTCTTGGATTAGGAGCTGTCTCCTTGAAAACACTCAAACAATCAGTTCTAGTAGATTCCACAATAGAGGCAGAATATGTGGCAGCAGCTAAGGCAACAAAAGAAATAGTGCTGCTCAGGAAAATTCTTGAAGATTTGCAAGTAAAACAAGTACATTTGACTCCACTCATGATTGACAATACCTCTGCAATAAAGTTGGCAAGAACCTAAAGTTCCATGATCGAACGAAGCACATCAATACAAAATATCCTCTGATTTGACATCATGTTGAGGCCAAAACAATCCATCTTCACCATTGTTCCACTAATGAGCAGATTGCAGACATCTTCGCTTGGAAGATAAAAGCTTGAAAGATTCAGAACGATGCTTTGATTCACCAACATCCCTTCAGATTAAGGGGGGGAATGTGGACACCTAATCATAGATATTGGGTGAACAATTGTAAATAGTGTAAATAATTAATAAGAGAAAATGAAGAGTCATCAAGAGATGAAACTCAACAATCACTCCCTCATGTATATAACTATGAACAGCCCAAATGAATAAATATAATCTCATTTGAGGAGTTACCTCCTAGCCTGACATTTTCATGAAGGAAAGGGGTAGGGTAAGATAAGTTTTTGTGGTGATAAAGAAGAAGTTACCATCCACAAAAGGTGAGGGTAAATAAAATCAATTTTCCGCAGCCAAAATGGGAGCCAGTATAGGGACTATTGAAGAAATAATGATGTTGACGAAAAGAGAAGCAAACCACAAGATTGTAACATGCCCAAGGGACATTAGGTGCAAGGAGATAGGAAGAGGGGATGAGAAGCCACCAAAAGGATATATTATATTAATTCGCTAGAATCAATTTTCCGCAGCCAAAATGGGAGCTAGTATAGGGTCTATTGAAGAAATAATGATGTTGACGAAAAGAGAAGCAAACCACAAGATTGTAACATGCCCAAGGGACATTAGGTGCAAGGAGATAGGAAGAGGGGATGAGAAGCCACCAAAAGGATATATTATATTAATTCGCTAGAATCAATTTTCCGCAGCCAAAATGGGAGCTAGTATAGGGTCTATTGAAGAAATAATGATGTTGACGAAAAGAGAAGCAAACCACAAGATTGTAACATGCCCAAGGGACATTAGGTGCAAGGAGATAGGAAGAGGGGATGAGAAGCCACAAAAAGGATATATTATATTAATTTGCTAGAGGGCAATGACATTTTCATCAAATTTATAGTAAAGAATGTGAGAGGTAACCTACATGGCATTCTTCAAGGGATGGTATAGCCCAATAGCTAGCTTAAGTCATTTAAGTTTAAATACAAAAGGCCAAGAGAAAGCAAACTTTGGCCAAAGAGAAAGTTTTTGTTAATGGAGATTGTTGAATTTGTGTTTACTGAAGAGATTTGATTTCATGCTTCACATGTTTTGCATATGTCATTGCAAAATAAAAGAAAACAGCCACTTCCCCAATTCCATTCATGTCATCCTACTTGGATTATTCTATGCATAAAAGTAAAATAGAAAAAATACAACAAATAATTTCACACTACCCAAAAAAAATTACCAAAAAAATTATGTTTTTTACCTTATGTTCTCTAGTGAGACTAATGGCTACTTTTTTCTTATAGGTCCCAGTTTTAAGCAAAAGAAAAACAAAAGCCAAGAGGAAAAGGAAATGGGAGACATTGACACAAGATAAGGCAAGAGTGGGCAAATGTGATGGAAAATAAAGTGACTTCTTTTTTTTGCTTAAGCGAGAGTGGGTCCTTCTATTCAATTATATAAGAGAAGTTACATAATGTACATTATAAACAAAGGAGGTGTGGCCCACCTATATGTCGATCCAACCATAGACTTTATTACCGAGCCAGAATCTTACACAATGGGCCGAGGGCCCACAAAACATTACCAAATATCCTCCGTAGACCATGCGATCTTCCTCCAAAGATCTAACGGTCGAGAAGTATTTCAGGTGGCTAACATGCTTACCCCTTATCCTTTTACTCGGACCCGATAAGACCAATGAACCGACTTTAAAAATCATTTCGGGTCCGCCAAGGGAGATAACCCACGAGCATTTTACCTGCCCGAAATCCACTAGAAGCATGCGATCCCGATGTGACTGTGCAACTAGCACAGAACTTAACCGTTGTATTGGTCCCAAAGCTAGATAAATATCTTGCCTAAGTAATTTCGCGTCTGATTTTATTATTAATATTCTTGTTGTTATCCACACGAAATTCATGGTATTGCTGCGATTTCGCCATCCTGCCACTATTTTAAATGAATCCTTGGCCCAATTAATTAAAAGGCCCTTCTTAATGTAATTAGGATCCATGTGAAGACTAATCCTCTTTATATTTTCCGACCTGAGAACCATAAGTTTAGATAGTTCTAGGAGCATTTTCCGGCTCGAAAACCAAATGCAAACTTTAGAGGGGTACCTGACCTCCTGCTCGCACTTTGCCATATATTGCTTCCCCCTGTGGACCAAAATTCCTCTGTCTCCCTCAGTCTTCATCCTGCTTATTTTCCTTGCTCTAATAGAACTCTCTGTCTAAGGTCGCCTGTCTGGAACATTCTTCCCGCAAATGTCCTTGGGGAGTCACTATCCAGTCATATCTTATATTTCTTTTGGAACAGAGCACGCCTTCATTTGCCAAAATATATGTTAATCTCTTGGTTGTTCTGCGCACATGGATAAAACTAAGGGTTTTCATGTTTTGCAGGTGTGATTGAATACGTTGAATTAGGTGGCTTCAATCTTTAGACAAACAGACAGGGACATTGGCAACATCACCAGTACTTTGAAGAATTGGAGGAAAAATTTCTCTGCAAATGAAATAATCAACAAAGCGTGGGCTTTGGTTCCAGGCTTTATAATCTGGGATGTCTGGAAAGAACGCAACAATAGAATCTTCAAGAACAGGATTAGGTCACCCTAGAGCATCATGGCTCAGATTATAAGACAGCTCAAAGAGACTATAGGAACCCTCATAAAAAAACCTTCCTGAAAGCCAACCTCAAGATCAGGATGAGCAGATACTTCTAAATTTGGGACTGCGGGGGCTTTCCCCCAAGGCACAAACAAGACTGTAAGTCATATAATAGCTGGTAAGGAATTCTGGCAACCTCCACCTCAGGGTTTTGTGAAATCCAATATAGATGGAGCCTCAAAAGAAAACCCTGGTATGGTTGGTTATGGAGGAGTCATAAGAGATGAAAGGGGTTTCATAAAAACCATCTTTCACTATCATTTGGGGAAAGCCAACAATAATATGGCAGAGCTCATGGCCATGGAAAATTGCCTAGAAATCTTAAAGGACTCAAATTTACATAGCATCATAATTGAAGCTGATTCTGAATGGAAAATAAGGTGACTTCACAAAGTCATTGCAAACAAAATACAGAGGGTATGAGTGCAATAGCTAGACCAAGTGTAATGATATTAGGTTTTAACCTATTCGTAAAAGGTTGACGGCTAGAACCTTCAGATATTCTCCATCAATGGAGGATTCTAACTTTTATAAGAACAAACCATCCAACAACAATGAAAAAGAGGAAATATGAACTCTTATATAAAATATCACTATTAATAAAGAAAGTATTTTTTTATTAAAAATATGAGAGTTATTTTTTTATTAAAAAAATATAGAGTTACCAAGAAGCTCACTCACTTTTATGTTGAAAAGAAAGAGTATATGAAAAAAGACCCTACAAAAACCACAACACTAGTAAAAGCCATGTGAAAAAAGTATAAAATCACTAGAAAAATCAAACGAGAGTGTCTATAGAGCAGTTGAAAGCTACAAGTAATCATTGATATTGTTGATTTCCAGAAAGTTTGGTTATTTACAAGACTCTGAAAAACAGCTATGTTAAAAATTGAAACTACTTTGTAATAGAAGTTGCAAATTTCAAAACTCTCAATGAAAATCTGAATATGGTTGAATATAATATATATACTCAAACTACTATTAAAAAAAATACTTATGATTTTGAAATTCACACATATTTGCTATAAAGATATAACAACAAAATAGAAGAACAAAGTAGACTTACATATTCTTGGTGTCTATTGGATATGATGTTGTAGCCTTACTTTATTTTAAATAATGTTTATCTTCTCCCCCATCAGAATGACCTCTATATGGACATGTTTTGATATTAAACCATTCAGAAACACAAAGGACGGGGCCTCGACATGGGCATGCTTTGAGGCTAATTATGTTTCAAAAAAATTCTTAAACAAATGGCAGTATAAAGAACAAAATAGAAGGACAAAGTAGACCTACATATTCTTGGTGTCTATTGGATATGATGTTGTAACCTTACTTTATTTTAAATAATGTTTATCTTCTCCCCCATCAGAATGACCTCTATATGGACATGTTTTGATATTAAACCATTCAGAAACACAAAGGACGGGGGCCTCGACATGGGCATGCTTTGAGGCTAATTATGTTTCAAAAAAATTCTTAAACAAATGGCAGTATAAAGAACAAAATAGAAGGACAAAGTAGACCTACATATTCTTGGTGTCTATTGGATATGATGTTGTAACCTTACTTTATTTTAAATAATGTTTATCAGTATCTTCTCCCCCATCAGAATGACCTCTATATGGACATGTTTTGATATTAAACCATTCAGAAACACAAAGGACGGACGGGGGCCTCGACATGGGCATGCTTTGAGGCTAATTATGTTTCAAAAAATTCTTAAACAAATGACAGTATAAAGAACAAAGTAGACCTACATATTCTTGGTGTCTATTGGATATGATGTTGTAAAATTACTTTATTTTAAATAATGTTTATCTTCTCCCCCATCAGAATAACCTCTATATGGACATGTTTTGATATTAAACCATTCAGAAACACAAAGGACGGGGGCCTCGACATGGGCATGCTTTGAGGCTAATTATGTTTCAAAAAAATTCTTAAACAAATAACAGTATAAAGACATGTTGACATGTTGGGCCATTCACAAAAGGCAGCGACTTCTTCATAAACAGTTTACTATGCTCTGAGCCTAATTCTGTTTCAGACATGTTCTTAAACAATAATAGAATAAAGATATGTTGGTGACTCACAAGGTTTATTGTAAGAATCTTGTGGTTGAGAAAAACATGTTTGTTGTACCAGTTGCTCAGTCCACTAAAAATTTCGTAATAACCAGGACCAGGACCAGCGGCCATAGTCAGCATTCCTTCTAATATCATAGACTGAACTGAGAACGCTGGTAATGCTCAAAGTTTGTGAGGTTTTAATTTTCTAAACATATAAATATTTCCTAAGATGTTTAATAATCTCGCTGTATATTCTAATAATATGCATGGAAGCAACTTTCAGATCGGTTGTGTCCGAGTACTACTTCACTTCACAATGAATACAGCGAGGTGGTTACTGTATTAGGTTTTCACCTCTGCTTCTGGTCTCTTCCTAAATAATTGATCTACTGTTTCAATTTGGCACCCAGTGGTCAGTGGTCTTGGTTAGATCGTGGGCCATCTGAATTTAGAAACTTAATTTATGTTCAAATAATTTGATTAAATTGCATGTCCTTGCCAAAATATTTTACAGGAAGCCCAATATCTGTAGTACATATCGCTTTGTATGGAATTTTTAAAAATTGGTGATAACTGGCCACTTTATAGATCAGTACTACCCATGCATCCAGAATAGGTACATAGAGTTGCTTTGAAATGAATGATAATATCAGAATTGAAACTTGACAGATACGTTCGTTCAGGTTCGACTATGAATACCCTAGTTTATAATGAAGCAGTATTAATAATATATTTTCACATGCATTAATAATATATTTTCACATGCAATGAATATATGCACTTAAATGTAAAATTTGCAGCGATACTTAGAATGAATATTTGGTTCCCTTCGATGTTTTCTCTCCGAAGTGACTGACAGAATCTGTACACGGAGATTGTGATAAAATGCGTACCTACCTGATATTGATTAAAGATTCGGGTGAAAAATGGGGACGTCCGAAGCCTGTGCCAACCACTGCTCTTAAGCTCTCCTTCTGGGGCATTCATGATGTCATGTGATCCCTGCTCCGCAATTTGACGATAGACCATTTCGATTGCCAATTTGGTTGTCTATTGTTTAAATCTAACCCTCCTTTTAACCTGTTGCAGAGATGAGAGATAATTTTAAATAATTAACCAATAAGCAAGAACTCCAAAACAAATTAGGACCAAACCGTCTTTACCTGGAACACCAGTAAACTTATTGCGATGGCTAAAACCCTTGCGAATTCTCGCAACTTCATTCTGAAACAAATTATAAATTAAAAAATAGTTAGACAGTGCAATTCCTGCGTCCTATCTTTCTGCTCTGCGTACTACAACAAAATAAAACCGGCTGAGCAATCAGACTAGGCAGAGCTAAAAAAATCTGTACCAGCGGAGATTGTAATAAAATATGTACCTACTTGATAGTGATTTGAGATTCTGGTGAAAACTGGGACGTCGGAGCCCTGTACGAGCCACTACTCTTAAGCTGTCCTTCAAGGGCATTCATGATGTTATGTCATCCCTGTTCCGCAATTTGACGACAGACCATTTCGATGTTAGAGGTGTGACATAATTTTAAATAATTAACCAATAAACATTAACTCCCAAACAAATTAGAAACAAACCGTCTTTACCTGGAACATGACTAAACTTATTGCAATGGCCTAAACCCTTCCAATTGTACACAACTTCACTCTGAAACAGATTATAAATTAAAAAACAGCTAGACAGTGCAACCCTTGCGATTTATCTTTCTGCTCTGCGTTTTGCAACAAAATAAAACCGGCCCGGCAGTCAGACTGAGTAAAATTAAGAAACTAATCAAGAGGAAAACAACATCGTGAAATGTGGCATTTATAGAGTTCACTTCATCATCATTGACGGCCCGGTGCCACTATTAAATGTAATTTTTATCATAGCATTCACAACAAGTTGACTGACCTGGACCCTAAACCGAGAATGAACTGGGATAGCTCTGTACCTAAAGCCAGAATGCACCTACCTACACGATAACAAAATAGAGCCACAGAGCCTTATATAATTAATCAATAAACATGAACTCTAAACAAATTAGAAACAAACCGTGTTTACCTGGAGCATCAGTAAACGTATTGGAATGGTTTAAACCCTTGATATTGCACTCAGCTTCACTCTGAAACAAATAATAAATTAAAACCCACCTAGACAGTGCAACCCTTCCGATTTATATTTCTGCTTTGTGTCTTGGAACAAATTAAAACCGGCCGGAGAGTCGAACTGAGTAAAATTAAGAAACTAATGTTAAGCCATAGTGGAAAAGAACATCATGAAATGGTAGAATTTATACAGTTCACGTCATCGACATTGACGGCCCGGTCCCATAATTAAATGTAATTTTAATATAACATTCACAAGAAGTAGATTGACCTAAACACTAAACCGAGAATGAAATGGGTTAGCTATGTACCTAAAGCCAGAATGCACCTACCTACGCGTTAACAAAATAGAGCCACAGATTGTGTGAACCTCGCTGAACTTAGGGTAACAATGAGGCGAATAGCTGTACGAATGACAAATAAAACAATTATAAAACAAACCTGCGTCATCATTCCTTATCTCCGCAATTTTACTGCAAAGTAAACCGACCGGGCAGACACACAAGGTTAAATGACGGAACTAAGGTTAACGCCTAACCTGAGAAGAGGAAAGAACACCATGAAATGTAAGATCAATACAGGTCATGTCACCATCTAGTATTTTGAGGAAAATTTTAGTCGACAAGATTTCTAAGAGATCATTTAAGTTCCGTCCAATCGGTAGATGTAAAATTTTTAATAAGCCACTCGCAGAAACTAAATTGACCTAACCCTTCACCCAAGAATGAGCTGTTTGCCTGAACCGTAAATAGAGAATGATTGGAAAAGAATGTACTTACCTGGTTAGACTACGCTCACACGGCAATTGCTAAATAAATGATGGACAGATGTGTGTACCTCGTTGATAATGAGGCACAAGGCTTTACGAAGGACAATTAAAAATAAATATGTCACATCATCTCGGCAATTCCATCCTGCAAATCATTCTAATAATGAAACTGCTTCTGACTATCCCAATCTTTATATGGTTTAAAGTTTAAACAACTACTAGGGCTCTATTGATAGCCATTACTACCCGTCAGTTTTCCAATCTGTACATAATCTATAGGATAGAACTAAACGTACCTGCTTATAACTTCATAGAAATCTTACATGACAGATTTCATCTCCTCCTCGACATGCTCCAATTAAATAAAAACTGGATCAAACAATGCAAACACTAAGGCACAAATGAAAAGGAAGAGAAAAAACAAGTAAAAGCACCATTTACAGCCCAAATAAAATGGGAAACACAAAAAAGAAACTGACTCTAGCTAAAAATATGCATGGCCATGCAGCGATCTAAACAAATTTGGACAAGACAAAAACAATGCTGCGCGAGAAGTCGAGAAAGAAATGAAAGTGAGGGCATGTCGGTTGTGTGAACATCTATTATATATCCGCTCCCCTGCAAACGGTCACAAGCGCTCTAACTAGTAGCTTTTTACTTTCCCAATAGGCAAATGGCCGCGGCGTTGCTTCTATTCAAAATTTGAATGCCGTGGATGACACGGAAAGAGCGAAAATATCCTTTTGCTTTTGCTTCCTTGGCATATGTCAGCTTTGATCTTATTTTTTATAAAAAAAATATCTAAAAAAATTCTATTATAAAAATAAGTGTTAGCATTAAGATAATATTCCTAATAAACTTGCTGGGTGGAGAAATATTTTGCATTTCCCTCGTTGGAAAAATGGATGTCACAAAAATCATCCTTATTAGTCCCAAATGGATGTCACAAAAATCATCCTTATTAGTCCCTGCCTGCAGGACAATAGCGATCGATTGATCGTGGACCAATCATTAATCCATGATTTGACTTAATTTCTTATTCAATTTTTCATCTCTAACCAAAGTTTCAATTAGCAATTTCGGTTAGCCTAAATTTTAACCTAGCATTCGACCTCTTATTGCAAAAGCCACTTAACCTGATGTTATTTTAGCATTTGACCTCTTATTACAAAATCCACAGTTTCAATTAGCAATTTCGGTTAGCCTAAATTTTAACCTAGCATTCGACCTCTTATTGCAAAAGCCACTTAGACCTCTTGTTACAAAATCCACTTAACACGATGTTATTTCAGGCATTTTAGGGATAGCCAAGATATTAAGGATTTGTAAAGTTGTTTTAAACCAAGTTTTTTAATCCAAAAACTGGAATAAGTTTAGGTATCAAGTTTAGGTGAGATAGTTCTGGACAGCGTCTACCACTCTTTAGACACCTGCGAGTGTAACAACCTTCAAAGTACTCAGTCGTCGTTTTCAGCCTCTGGGCAAAGGGTGTAAAGCGCTAGCAAAAGGTGTGTGAAGGTCTTTCACCATGAACCCTGCAAAAAACAGAGAAAACAAAGTTAATAGTAGTGCTACTTAGTCTGGATAACAATCGCCGTTATCAGCCTCTTGGCGAAGGGTGTGAAGCGCTAGCGAAAGGTATGTGAAGATTTTTCACCATGAGGCCTACAAAGACACATGAAAAACAGAGTTAATTGTAATGTTGCTCAGTCTAGGTAACGGAGATAGATGGGTTTTTTCCACAGTGCAAGTCCTTGTTACTCGTGTTGGTGTTATTACTCTAACGCATCCCAAAAGTAATAAAAATGGTTCTAATCACAACATTCAACAACAAAAATAGCAAGTCGGAGTGAACGAGCTTACCATAACAACCCACATTTTGAAACACAACTTCCATGATTCTCCTGCATTATACAAACTGCAAGAAACCTTTATCGCTTCAAGATCCCACATCTCCCCTTCTCAGTCCTCTCAGAAAGGAAAAGGCCTCAAGTAGCTTCCCTTCTGAGTCCTCTGAGAGAGCAAGCGACCTCACGCAGAAGTTCTACACACGCTGAAGTTCTAACGAGGTAGAGACAACGAAGATTAAGAATGACATGGGAATGAACAAGCATAAGAGATTCAACTACAACCACACCACACCACATTATGAGAACCTGAAGCAACCGAACAAGCAAGAGAGGGATCAATCGGGATCAATCAAAAGGTATAAAAGTGGCGAGAGACAGTGTCGCTTACTGTTTGTTGACAAACTTTATATTCATCTGCGCTCTTCATTCACTGTTTTTCCACTATTGCTCATGAATTTGGCTGACTGACATAAATGTTTTTCCACTATTGTTCACGAATTTCGCTGACATGCAGAATTGACGAGACATTGAGGAGATGCTCGTAGGGAGGAAGTTCAATTGATCGGCTGCAACCGCCATAATTCATAGAACATCTCACCACAGTTAATCTGCAGAAGTCGACCTGCAATGTGATATCTCGACCTGCAATGCGATATCTCAATCACTTTAAGGAACTCTATTCCTTGCCAGGCTAAACGCTCCATGGTGATTGATAGAGAATGAAATACAACATTAAATCCCCCAAGCAGTAGCAAGAGGGTTGTAGTTGATTCAAACCAAACCTGATTTTTCAATTTCCGTTTCAGCCTCTTCAGAACCAGTTTTCGCAGATATTTCTAATTTAAATATAAAGGGTACAACTGCGGTCTTTCAGAAACCTTCGCGACTTAGGAGGTGCTACAGACGAGTTAGGTTAATCAACACAAATTAGGTTAATCAACACATGCTTGTGGTCTATCCGTCTTGGCTAATGTTGCTCCCGCACCTCAAACGGAATCTGCTACCAGAAACATGTGCCACACATGCAGAAAGGTCACACATATGGCAATTTGAATGGCAAAATGAGGCCACGTAGAATTTTAGACAGACTCAAATAAAAAACGAGGGAGTGTCACTCCTTGTTGATGTCCCTGAGACGTGCGGTCACACATATGGCAATTTGAATGGAAAAATGAGGCCACGTAGAATTTTAGACAGACTCAAATGAAAAACGAGGGAGTGTCACTCCTCGTTGATGTCCCTGAGACGTGCGGGTTCTGTAGACTTTAACCACACTTCTCATGACATAGTTATATTGGCAAAGACCCGCTTTTTCTCTTTCTTACTTTGGAGATGAAAGCTGCCTGCTTAGCCTATCTCTCAGCACCCTCCTGCTGTGCTTCTACATGACAGGTAGATTATTAAGTGCATAGTTCCTGCATTCTTAATTTATGGGAGATGGTAGCCTGTGTTAAAAGTGAATATCGAACACAGTCATTTCTACAGTCATTCATTTTGTAGCTCTTTAAACTTTTATATACATTCAATAATGAGATGCGGCTATTTTAATGGATCATAGAGATGCAACTACTTTAATGGATGCAGCTCCTTCAACCAATGCAACACAATCATTTCTACAGTCATTCATTCACTAAATGGATAAATGCAATAACCTACCCCAGACGGATCAGATGAGATATTAACACCCGACTGAGAACAGTTGCCGCTATCCTTTCAGGCTCTAGTTTGCAGTTTTTTACAAGGTGAAATTTAAAAGTGCCAGCATCCTTAGATCCACACCATTTATTTTTCCCATGCACAAAGGGATCTTCTTAAGGTGGCTATACCCTCCCGGTCTCCCTTTTATGCATAGGCCCTAGCTAGGATGATAACAGAAGCGCTGCTAGCTCCATTTCTATATAATTATTCTAATGGGGATGTGTTGAAATTTGTGGTTTTAATTTTACAAGCAGCAGGAAACTGGAATTTGACTGGACCAGCAGGGACTACTGCTGCCTCCAGCCCTCGTTAAACTTTGGGTGTTGCCGTGATCGTTGACCTCGTTTATTTTGTTAAGATCCATTCATTTTTATTCTCTTATTTCAATACTTGAATGTTGTTGTATAAATAAATGTATTTTATTGAAATTAATTTGCTGAGTATGAAAAATATTTTTTTATAATTTATACATATTTTAAAACATTATTGTAATAATAATTATTAATTTATCATTTTAAAAAAGTATGGTTCATTTAAAAAAAAACATTTAATTTAAAAATATATTAAATAAATTGTTTAATTTATTTAAAAAATATATTTTCATTTTAAATTAAAATTGTTTTTCATACCTAAGATTATAAGTGTTTTCAATAAAATATTAAAACCCTCCTCTTAAAAATATTATAATGAAAACAATTGAAGATTTAAAAAAATATATTTTAGATATTTTATAAAAATAATTAATATTCAGGTCAATAAGCAATCCTATGTATCAACAATCGTCAACACTTTTACCCTGCGCTATTGGAAAAATTATTTAGTACCACGCAAAACATTATTTTGTTGAAATGAAAGAACTATTAGCTTGGTTTTTAATTTGTTGAAATGAAAGAACTATTAGATTGGTTTATTTAATCAGCTTTCATAATAATATAGATTACTTAATTAGTTCAGACAATTACTTTCATTAATGTAGGGTATTTAGGTGCTTTTAATTTTTGTAGAATAGAGTATTTACTTAATTGAGTTAGCCTTGAGTTAGCGTCCCTAATGTCTATGGGACACTAATTTCACATGTTTGTAAAAGTTTTCTGATAAATTATTGTGGCTAATGTTTAGAATTTACTATTGAGGTTTATTTTTCAAGATTAAGATGAGTTTTATTAGTAAGTTCATCTTAATCCTGAAAATGATAGTAGGTTTTAAATTTTAATTATTTTTAAGATTAAAATGAATTTCATTAGTAGATTCATCTTAATTTTGAAAATAATTAGTAAATTCTAAATTTTAACCATTAATCTTTGTTTATATAATTTATCTAAATTCTTTTTTAAAATAATTATATATCACAAAAATTTTAAATCAAATAATTTCAAATTTATCATTTATCAAACATGCCATCCATAAATGAATTTGCTGCAATTCCATAGAAATTTTATTGTAAAACTATTATATGCGATGGCCTTTATGGTCATCTGTGATAATTACACGATCTACGAGCGAGCACAGAGGTGATGCAGTAAGCAGCTTGGTGTAAGAAGCAAAATGCTCTGGCATTGTAGGGCTGGGGCTGGGTTTTGTTTTTTGTGGATCTGTTATGGCTCATGAATGGATGTGTTTATGGATTCAAATTTAAGGAAAATATGGGTTTACTGTACCATATGAATGGGGTGCATCCAAGCATTGAAATTTCAGAAGTTGGGTTTATTGTGCATATGAAATGGCAGTGTTCATGCTTTTGAAATTTTACTCAGAGAAAAGAAAAGATGGATTTGGTATTGCATATGAATGAGATGTATTATTCGTATATGTTTAGCCATCTATAGAGGTTTCTTGATTTTGGGTAATTAACTTAACCTCTTGATTTTGAGTAATTCACTTACTCTAAAATGAA
Source organism: Pinus taeda (assembly GCA_000404065.3). Taxonomy (NCBI): domain Eukaryota; kingdom Viridiplantae; phylum Streptophyta; class Pinopsida; order Pinales; family Pinaceae; genus Pinus; species Pinus taeda. Next base: position 127,956 of record APFE031046262.1, read on the forward strand.
ATGAGACATTCAATTTGTTCCTTGTAATATAGATATAAACAAAACATCTAAAAAAAAGTAATTGCACAATGACCAAGAAAACAAAGTTTTCCACAAAACAATTAACTCTTCTAGAAAAATTCAACAATTCCATTTTTTTATCATATCGACGTCTCTTTGTACTTTTTGCCACAATTGCTAATTATAATAATTAAAAATAATACCACCATATTTATAAAAAAAGAAATTGAAAATAGTATAATGAATCCATTATAATTGTGAGGTTAATTTCCCACCAGTCTCACAGTATACTTTTGAAAATATCCGGGTGAGATTTTCTCTGTCAGACACTTCAGGCTTTGAAAAAGAAAATTGAATAAATAAAATTCTGAGACATCATACCAACTTGATAAATTAAACATTTTGTCGCAAGTAAAAAATACATGATGTGCTAGCTTCGTAAATTATAAATTAAGATGAACTATTAATAAGTTAAAATGATATATTTTATTTTTTTTATTTATTAATAATTATA
>APFE031046262.1:128527-143462 GCA_000404065.3 Pinus taeda
TTTGATTATAGTATATGTTTTTCGAATTTTAAATTATTAAAATTAAACTTTATTTTATTAAAAAATTAATAGTTGAGCCCAGACCGGAACAAGAAATGGGCTACTTCCATCGGCCCTTCATTGAAGGCCCTCAAATACGCCAACCAGAAGTGTTATTTTTCGTCCATGACAAGCTGCGGTACATGCTTTTTGCAATATTCTCGGTCTCTGTCGGGACTGGATATCTGTATAGTTTAATTAGGCCGATAGGCATTTCCTTTGAAAGGGACCTTCGTCGTCCTTTTCGTTCTCCGGCTGACACGTGGCATCGGGTCCCTTTCGTCCTCATGCTGACAGCTGGCGGCATCGGGCGGGCATAACCCCTAGCGGTCTTCTGCGGTTCTTCTGAGGTTCTGTTTGGTTCCTGTCCACCTCTCTCGGCCTCACGAGTTGGACTCTATCTATGGTACAGAATGCGAGCTTCCATCCGACGACAGATATACTTCTTCACTGGGAACTCTATCTATGGTACAGAATGCGAGCTTCCATCCGACGACAGATATACTTCTTGACTGGGTCATGGTAACTAACCGGCCCAACTGACGTTGGGTCAGATTCATTTGCGCCATCCAAGGTAGGGTTTTCTGCTGCTGCTTCCCGGCGGGTTCCGGCCATTACACACGCATCCTACCCACACCCTTAGTAAGATTAGGAAGGAGGAGTCATTGGCTTAAGAGTTAAAACCCTTCGAAATTGAATGTCATAATGAGGGTTCTTTCTTACAGGGTTTTACTATGCCTATGAAATCAGACAAAACATATTTGTTTTCAGGGCGCTGGGTATCGGCGTCGTTGATCCCGTCGACAGAGGACCATTTAAGGTTAATAAGCTGCACCCTCAGGACTTCCAGTGCCCTGCCTTATTTAACTGTCCTCAGTTCTTCTCTGTAGCAGGTATGGAATATTTGGGGTTTTTTATGTCATTGGAGTTTATTTTCATTACAATTTGCTCCAAACCCTTTTTAATTTTTCTCCAATTTGGTGCAGGTAAACCTCTTCCCAATTTTGTCCGTGGTGATTGATCCGTCAAGGTTGAAGATTAGCATACTGCCATACCTCCCAGGTACTAGATTTATGTTCTAGATGGCTTTGTCAAATAAGCTGTATCAGTGTTATTTTCTTGATTTCATGAGCAAGTCGTAGCGGCCATTGAGCCAAGAGTTTCTATTCATGAACTCGGTTAATTATTCATGTATGAACTGTTAAAATTCAACTTCCTGAGCTCATGATTTTATTGCTTCTCTTACTTCGGGCATGGGTATGGAAAAAATGGGTTATGGTCAAATATGTCTAACGTGTATGGAATTTGGATCGATGCTACAATTTTTATAGCATTCAGTTTATATATTTACAATGTTCCTCCACCGTAACAAAATGCTATGCTGTAAGTCTTCCTTTTTGTTAAAAAATTATGAAACATGTATATCTATCGGGTGTGTCGTATGGGGTATTCTATTCTGTCAGTTCCACATTTTGTTTTGTTTAGCCCATTTACCATTTTGTTACTGGAAAATTTGCAATAAATGTTTATTTATCTGTTATCTTTATTGTTGTAGTCTACTCCATCACAGAGGTTAGTTTCAAATTAATACAGATTTATAAGTATTTTGCATTTCTTTATGCTTTAAGAATGTGGCTTCCTGTAGCCTTTCATGTTAAATGTAACAGTGGGACTATCTCTTGGCTAGGCCGGAAGACTAACCCAGCTTTCTGAGTTATTCCTTGTATTAATCTAATACAACTTTTAAATTATTATTTTGTTCACTGCACAATATAATTTACTTTTTGCAGTTATTTCAGTTTCTTTTATGTAATTTATCATCTACTGTGTCATTTTGAACATTTGCACAACTTCAGCTAAAGACTCCAACGCTTTGGTTTTATACAACTTTCATTCACTTAACTTTTAATACACTTTCCACATGCACTATTTATCAATTTTATAATTAAGTTACATAATACTTTGTGCATATTGTTTTGAATTCACTTCAGGCTTCCCACTGTGGATTCCTTCTTCTGCATCAGAGTTTGAATCATCCTTTTCCTTTTTAGCATCTGCACTTTTGGGACGTTTGCTTTTGGACTCATTATGTAGGAGGAAAACAACAGATCTGTTAAGAGTGTTCTGCCATGAAAGCAGACTAAAATACCTACAAAACTGCATGTCATACAAACCTATTTCACTTAATTTGACTCAAAAAAATGAGTTAATAAGGAAGTTGGGTTACTTTGACAGAAATTATCACCTTTGCTGTTATGTTATTTACGAATGTACTTATGCGCGCAGGTGCAAAAACAGAGTAATTAGTCCCACTTGAATATAATATTTAGGGTTACAGATATAGAACTAGGGAATCTATTCTATTCAACGCACGGCAATTAGGCCTGATAGTATATGCCTGCCCAAAAACAGGGCTAAACTCCATCCACGACACATATGTGAAATGTTCTGGTTAAAATCTCTGTGAAATACCAATACGAACCTCCCAGATTACTATTATCTTGATCGCATGGCTTTAATGTGTAAAATACAGGCTTTGAATCCTAAATTGGTGCCTTGATGCTCAATAAGTCCATTCCTTATTTGTTTTTGAGGGTTTCGTAACTCATATCATCCACTGTCAGTATTTTTACTTTCTTTGCTGCCATGTTATATATGTATATTATATATTAATTATAAATCTTCTAGGAAAAATATTTGTCTATTGCAGTGCCATAAGAACTGCAGACTGATTTTTAAATAATTCTATAAGTACTTGATCCACATCTCTTTATTGGGGCTATGAGTGTTGACATTTTAATGGCTTTGATTGCTTAACTCTTATCCAAAGCTTCTGTTGTATGATGTATCTCCCATTTCTTTTGTAGAAACTTGGGGAAGGTGTGAAAGGCGTTTATATCTCAATTGACGTGGATTGCCTTGATCCGGCTTTTGCACCTGGAGTCTCGCACCTGGAACCGGGTGGTCTCTCTTTTCGTGATGTCATGAACATTGTACAAAATTGCAAGGAGACATTGTGGCGGCTGATGTTGTGGAATTTAATCCACAACGTGACACAGTTGATGGAATGACAGCAATGGGTGCTGCAAAGCTTGTAAGAGAACTGACGTCAAAGATGTCTAAGTTGGCTCATCGAAAGCAGCCATGATCTATTCTGTTTCATGATACATGAGATCTGTAACAGGAGGAAGTTCTACAATTTTGTGTGTACTTGAGAGAATAAAGGCCTCCTTTGTTAGGGTTCTTCTTTGTAGAAGTGACTGAAGAATATCAAAAGACTCAGTCCATGGATAGCATCAATTTTGAACTATCCTGTGAACGCTTGACATAAATAAATGAATGATCAGGCTCTTCTTGGATAGTTTCAAATTATTTCGTTTGTCTATTCATTTGTTCAAATTTATTTAATGAGTCAATGCTTCAATCAATTGGTTTCTAGTGATTACTATGAATTTTATTAAATTTTTCAAGAGCTCTGGGGGATTGTTGAAGAATCTGAATGGGTTTAGTATCTAAATGTACGAACATTGAGTGAATCTTTATAGTTCCCAAATCTGGATTGTAATGGACTGGCAAAGGTGGAGAAGTCTTGATAGTTCATGACAAACTTTTCTATATCTCCGATAATAGGAGACCAAACCCTAGCAATGAGCGCTTTCCTTTAACAACATACTTATGCTATTTCTGTGAGCATCATAGAGAAACCTGAAACTAAATTTAGTCCACTTTAGGACTTTCCAGTAGGAGACTGTGACATAATTCTGCAAGCAATTTCTTCAAAACAATTAATCAATATAGATGTTTACCCCCAGGATCTTGATCAATAACCTTTTGAGATCCACGAATTTCCCAATCTTTTTATCCTATGAAAGAAGCAAGTTTTCCACAGAGACAAACGAATCTCCTTGTTCTTTATTTTAGTACCTTGATCGCTGAAGTAGGGCTTCTATATCTCACCCAAGCATTGAATTACCAGCTTCACTGAGAACCCTAGACTGTCTTTGACACCTGATTATGTCGTGTGTTTGTGGCACTAAAAACCATTTGTTGTCGACATGTTAAACATTCTCCTCGACATCTGAAACTTGGCATTTCTATGCTAATAATTGGACAGTGTAGGCATCTCCTTTAAAACATTTGGCAGCTCTACTTGGCACCTATCTCTGTCTTGGGCATTGGTACTTATCATTTAACGCTTAATTGGCAGCAAGTAGGGTGCCATAATTTATTACGGCGTTGTTTTTAAGCGATTTTAATATGAAGGGAATACAAAGTTTAGGTTGAGACAGAGTAAGGAAACATATATAAACTCAAGTGCTCAATTTACATGTTTTGCAACAAAATTTATGACATCCTCTTCGCAGAAATTGCTGTTTGACTTCTTCACAATAAATGCCATCGGTATTTGACCTGCTTCATGATCAGGATACCTACCACACACACCCCAGAAGGAAGAGAGTTTCATGCTTAAATAAATAGCATGTCTGCAAGAATCTTTGGCTAAAGGACATCAGCTAATGTTTCAAAGGTCGTCTGGGCTACCAGCCCAAGTGTTCAATTCTAACTAAAACTTGAAAAATATTTGCTAGCTAAACAAGTGGTAAATCTAGCTGCATATAGACATTTGAAAGCATATCAGATCAACAAGTGGGAACTTTGGAAGTATATCAGATCAAGAAGTAGTAAATGGCACTCACGGAATAACAGCAACATCAGTAATATCTAGGTTCGAGAGGAGCAACTCCTCTAATTCCGTTGGAGCAACCTGACAAAATATAAGTCTTCTCTGAGAAGATCAATATTTTGGGTTTGCATTTACTAACAGTGTTTATCACTATTCTCATTAATGCAAGGATTACACCATAATCCCATTTCTGATTATTTTCATCATTTTCTTGATTTGATAATGACAATGAAATTACCATCATTTTCTTTTGATTTGATAATGACATATGATGAAATTACCATCATTTTCTTGACTTGATAACGACAGATCATGAAATTACTGTGTTCCTACTGTCTGGTATTGCAGGTTCATGGTGGACAGTATTCCCATCAGAACATTTCCTAGGATGAAGAGCCTGGGAGCGATTTACCCTTCCAAACCAATGTCAGTTTATGCAACTATATGGGATGCTTCTTCATGGACAACAGATGGGGGAAGATACAAAGCCAATTACAGTTACCAACCATTCCTCGCTACATACACAAACTTCATCACGGTGTCCTGCCTTCCAATATTGAAGGACGAACTTTACAATCTGGATAATCAGTACTGTTCGCAAGGCAGAGTTTTGGACTGTAATTTCCCTCCCGAGCTCAACCAGTACCAGCTTCAAGCTCTGGATGTTGTACAAAAGAATTACATGGTCTACGATTACTGCCAAGATTTTAGGCGATATCCCAAGGGCTCGATGCCTGAATGTTCTGCAGTGCCCACTTCTTCCATTACCTCTGCTACTTCCAAGCGTTCAATAAACCTCGCTTGAGTGAGCGAGCAGGAATTAGATCCATGTTTTCGATCTGAATTATCTATTAATAAATTGAAACGGCGAGTGCAATCATGTATTTCATAAATTATACATAATGATTAACAGTTTCAATGCCAGATGAGTACAAAATAAGCTATTTTATGTGCTCTTTCATCTCATTCTACAAGGATTCTCAATGTTGATACCCAGTCAACAAGAAAAAAAAATCGATTCAGATATTTAAGAACAGTTTTCTCAAATTTATAGCTTTTCACAGTTATGGTTCCCAAAAATAGTAAAGTGGGTTGTCTTACAGCAAGTGAAATACAAACACTTTTGACATTTTAACAAATGAACCTTGATAACTGACTGTCCTGTTAGTCCAATTCTACCTCATCACCTACTGGCATCGATTTTGGTACTTGAGTCAAATCAATGTGTGTTTTTTAAATTCATCATATAATTTGTGTTTTTAAAATTCATCATAGATGAAATACAAACACTTTTGACATTTTAACAAATGAACCTTGATAACTGACTGTCCTGTTAGTCCAATTCTACCTCATGGCCTACTGGCATCGATTTTGGTACTTGAGTCAAATCAATGTGTGTTTTTTAAATTCATCATATAATTTGTGTTTTTAAAATTCATCATAGATTTTAATAGATTTGTTTTATTTAGAGAAGCTAGAGACTATAGATGAGCTGTTATGGATGTGTGTTTTATATGGTTACTTTTTTTTATGTTGTTATGGGGTAGGCAATTAAAACACTGTTATCTTTTGCCTTTTCTGTTCATAAGGCATGCTTTCCTGCATAGTATCCTAATCCCTATACTGCAACTCTTATTTGGAGTGGAGTAAGGATTATGCTTGTCCCAAGCAAGTCTAAGCCTTTCAACTCTTTCGACTTATTTGCTTATATCAAACATTTATGTAGGGTTCAACCAATTAACATTTCATTGAGTATGTATTTACAAATCAATGATTTTGGGATCAAATCCTACAAAGCAATTCTATACCTGCTCTTCAAATTCCTTCAAGCTTTTAAAAGTAAAATCAATAAATTATCAATATAATTTTACCATAATAAAAAACAATTAGAAAGCCTTTAGCCAGCTCAAATTGCTCATCCGTTAGGCTTGAACCAACATCTCTTCTAGAAAAATTCAACAATTCCAATTTAATAATCCTATCGGCCTCTCTTTGTACCTTTTGGGACAATCGCTAGTTTATGATATGGTTATATCCTTGGTCGATAGTTTTTTGTGGATAGTGCTGTTGTTTCAGACAGTATTTGTTTATGTAATTTTTTTGATAATATCTAGCAGGATGTAAAGGGTTTTTTGGGACATTCCGGTGGCTACAACCCCTGTTTTTTTTTTTTTATGGGCCGGTGTTTCGAATCAAACATTGATCATGACACAGTCACCTTTTGGCTGGTTTTATGAGTGCTACTCATGTAACATACATAATGTAATTTTTTCGGAAAATTTTAAATTATTAGGAAATTAAACTCAAACAAAATATTTCATGGACTATATCTTGAAATAATAAAACTAAAATATAAATTAATATTATTTAAAATAAAATAAATTATAAATTTATCTCATTTTTTTGGTTTGCATATATATATAGTTGGACTGGAGTTTTTATTACAAGAGGCAAAAAATGTGTTTAAGGATCTATCATTCCAAGGATCTATTATATATATATATATATATTATATATATTATATATATGTTGGAGTGGAGTCTTATTATAAGGGGCAAAACATGTGTTTAATTGTTCTAAAAGGTGTAAGAAAATTGAACCTATGACCTCACAATAGTGGAAAATTGAACCCATGACCTCACAATAGTGAAGGTGCTTAACAACAGGAGCTCAACCAATTACGATAATCCTTGGGATTGTTGCTAACATTTCTCTTATATCACACAAGATTCAATATCATGCAAATAATATTAATTTTTTTAACAAAAATGACAATAATTTATATTAAACGTTGTGCCCTTTTTCATCAGCTACTTGGGAAATGAGTTACAATATGTTCTCCTCCTTGTGAAAAAAATAAGAAACTAGCCTCCTCCAAAAAGGAGGAAGGAGGGCAACGTTCCAAAACTAGGTCTTTTGTTTTTTACGCCTACTACTCCACGAGAGTAGGGGTGTGTTTTAACAAATTGTTTACACAAGAAAATGCAGAAACATAACATTTATATAAATTACTAGAAGATGGCCCATCACTTGGCCTGCATAATTCAGGACTTAAGTTCTTCCTACTATGATCATTATTGCTTTTTGTTGTGAGTGGGGAGGAATGTTGTTTTTTAAGCACTTTTGAATCGGAAGGGAGAGAAACGGATTTATTCTTGACCACCTTACCAACTTCTTCATCTTTTAATGCAGGAGAGACCTTTGGGGAAAGCTTTCCCACCTCAAGAGTTTTCCTTAGAGGGTCGTGATTTGGTTCTTCTTCGTCAATTGAATCAGGAGGAGCCTTTGGAACATAATTGTTTGGTTGATCCACTTGGGCCTCAAGATTCTCACCTTAATCCTCTAGAGCATTTGGGACTTCAAAGTTATTTGAGGAAATGGGTTGATGCTTAGATTCCACCTTACATGTATGCTGCTTTTTACTTCCATGCTTCTTATGCTTCCTTTTAACGAGAATGAATCCTTGCATAGTTTCTCCTCACTCTTCATTAAGAGGAGGATTTCGAGAGCTTCGAGAAGCTTATGGTTTTAGACAGCTTTTCACAAAGTGTCTATACTTGTGGAAAATATTAAAATAAACATATTCGTAATCTAGAGCATGGAAATGACACTAACATGCCTCCCATATAGGTACAATTCAAGGCCAATATTACCATCCTTTAACACATTTTAACCTCTTTTTTTATATTTGATGATATATTTTTGAGCTATAATGTGTTCACTAGGAAGGTTAAGGAATATGTGTTATATCATGTAGCCTAATGCATTGAATGTGCAGGACAAAGATCATTTATTGTGTAGAACACGCTGGAGAAGATTTAGGAGGTGTGTTCCTTATATCAGCCCACCAATAACTCAATTGGATTATGGGTAGTTACTACCCCTTAGTGACCACGAGAACCCCAGGAGACTAGAGGGAAGAAACCCTCCCTTCAAGGAGGTTGTCCCTAACTGATTTTTGTATAAATAAAGGAGCTTAGCAGATCATGTCGCCTAATGCATTGAATGTGCAGGACAAATATCATGTATTGTGTAGAACACGTTGGAGACCAATAGGAGAAGATTTAGGAGACTTGTTTCTATATCAACCCACCAATAATTCAGTTGGCTTATGGGTAGTTAGTACCCCTCAGTGACTGCGAGAACCCTAGGAAACCAAATCCAATTTTGTAGGAATTTTGGAGGGAAGAAACCCTCCCTTCAAGGAGGTTGTCCCTCACTCATTTTTGTATAAATAAATGAGCTTAGCAGCTCAGTAGGGATCGAATTTCAAAGGAAGATAGTGACTATTAGAGCAAGAGCTTGCTACTTGTTGTTTCCATTGTCATGTTATGTATTTGAACAATTTCAAGGATTAATGAAAAGTTTCATTTTGTCTTGAGACTAAGATTGTTTTAAGTGAGTTGAGTTTCCCTGGGTTAGCGCCCAACCCAAGTACTCAAGCCCCTCTTTTGTATATTTCTGTTATGTATTCCTTTTTTTGCACTTAGTATAGTTGTGTTTCTTTCTGCAAATTTATTTATGACAAAAAGTTGTGTCTTTGCAGGTTGATAAGTAAGCTCTCTTAAGAAGCTTGGTTGTGTAACCTGTGAGGACACGCACAAAAAAATATAGTCTTTCTCTTATGCAATATTTAGATTCTAGTTCAAATTCAACTCATCTTTTCCAATGCATTCTAGTTTCTGTAATTAGTATTTCAGCAATCCTTTAATCACGTTGTCTTTGCTATTTGAATGGTAATTTTGTGAGATCGATTGGTTCATAGGGTAGAGTAGCATCACTTTCATGCATAAAAACCATCTCTTTCAACACTCTCCCTCCCATTTTCGTTTGTTTCTGCAAAACTATTTCTGCTTAGAAAATTACAATACATAGCTACAAGAGATTATTAGTTTTGATTTTCCCTTACGCAAGATGGGATATTGAGTAGATCTAAGCTTGGAAATTTCCTTTACACTCTTTCACAACCTCCTACCACCTTATCCCACCTTCAGACCAGTTCTACAACCCATAAATCGCTCTCAGATGCAATCATGTAAAGGCATCTTGTAGCAATCTTATAACATTTCACATAATTCATTAGAACACACCCATATTTGCCTCTAAATCTTATTTTTTGCTTCTCATCATTACACACCATCCTCTATCTTGGAATCAAACTTGAGAATACTAGAGACTCTTTGTATATCTTCTTATCATCAATATAACTTTAATTCTGCAACTAGGGTTTATTGTTTTCATTATGAGTTAAGTAGTATAAAATAGCTTGCACTGATCACTTTTCAGCATTTGATGGTGATTGCAAATAGAGTAGAGTTTACCTTGATTGCAATAGTATAGATTTTATTTCTTGCAAGGTATATTAGAGTCACTACTTTCATGCAACTGAATTAGGTTTACTTTCCTGTTATTTATCTTCTGCAAACTAGATTAGGATTTATTTTCCAACTTTTCTTTCCATGCAAATATATTAGTATTTCCTTTATGTAATATGACAAGTAATGCTTCAATTGTCTCTTTTCTTGAAAAGTTAAGTTCAGTAGTTTGTCTTCTTTGGAATTTTGCAAAAATGGTCTCTACATGTTTCAGTTTAATTCATTGCTTCAAGGCAGCTTAGGTAGAATCTTTCTTACTGTGCACATAACATTGTCACCTCTTAAGTTTGTACAAACTTTGAATTACTAAAGTAAAGTTGGTAGCACTGGTAGTTGCGACGTTCTCATTGTAATACCAGGACTCATCACTTTTTGGCGTTGTTTCCAAGGAGGTGTTGAAGTAGGTACTTTTTGCTACTTTAAGTTGCTTTCTTTTCCATTCCATTTCATGAAAAAACAACAAAAAAGTTTTTGCAACAATATTTTTTTCATTAAAAAAAAAAAAAAAACACACCCATTCATTTCATTTCCTAAAACCCCCACTTCTACATGCAGTCAACCTTCACTTTTTGGTGACTATGGACCACCTCCTCTTACCATTGAGGATTTAGATAACATTTTGGTTGAGTAACTAGATATTTTGAGGAGTCTATAGGGGGAGAAGAACCTGCATCACCCACTGGAGGGATGGATGGAACAGGGAGCCTAAATTATTTCCTATTAGGGAGGAAAATGGGGAGGCTAGAATGAACAACATTAGTCCCAATGCTTTTCCAAATTTTTATGGCTTGGCTTCTGAAGATTTTGACACCTTCATGTTTGAATTTGTTGTAGTCTACATGACATATTATTACACCTCTAATGAGCAAAAACTTAAATTGTTTCCTTCCACTCTCAAGGATGCAACCCTCCGCTATTTCATGAGTTTAGAAAGAGGCAACATCACTACTTGGGCTCAGATGCAGCAAGCATTCAACACATAATATAAATATTATTGCAAAGAAAGGGACACAAAAGAATAAATATTTAGAATGACTTAAGGGCCCAATGAGTACCTAGAGCACTTTGAAATACAATTTCAACTAATCTATAATAGGGCCAATTTCACCCTTGATCCAGAGTTAATGAAGCTAGTATTACTCCGCGCGGTTAGGGAAGAGTTGATGGAGACCCTCAACATGTTATCTAATGGATATATTTACCAAATCAATTACGAGGAAATCAAGACAATGTTCAAAAACCACTCTAGGGTTGCAAGGAAAAGAGGTAGATCTAGTCAAGGTATGGTAAGATCTTCAGCTTCTATCTCAGACATCAAGAATGAAATATGAAGTATATTATAGAATTTAAAATCAAAATGTTATATAATTTTGCCTTCCAGTTGGACATAATGCAAATCGAAAAGAAACAAGAAGAGGCAGAAAGGGCATTTGCCATATTTTTCCCCAAATGCACCAAGAGGCACCCTAGAAACAAGTGTCCATTGAATGTAATAGAAATATGCTCCATGTGTGAGGAAAATCATGCAACTAACAAGTCTCCATCTCGCTTGGGTCTGACAATGGTGTATCAAGGAGCAAAGGGGGGCATGGAGCAACTTTTCTTTATCAACAAAAGGAGGCCACACGGCCTTAAGTCATATCAACAAGGTATGCAAGGTATACACTATCATCATTCTTTCAATTCAAGTCATAATGCACCTTTTTAGTATTGGTATCCTCTAAAAAACTCACCATGGTTCATGCATTCACCTTGGTCCTCAACTTGTCATTCCACATATCCAACCATATCATCTCCAATGTCCTCAATGGGGTAGTCCCTCACAAGGATGGAGGCCTCAAGCAACCCAACACTTTCCTTAATTCCTCCTCCTCAACCACAACTACCGCAAAACAATCCACCGAAGCAACCCCAAATTCCTGATCAACCTAATCCAAACCCAAATAATAAGCAAGCCCAACAAGTCTACAATGGAGAAACTTCCTATCTTACATATGTTGTAGAAATCCAAGAAATCAACGTCGAGTCTAGGAAGGTACTTCCTAATTCCCACCCACCTTCTCCAACAGAAGATCCTGAAGAAGAGAAGGAAGAAAGTAATCCTTAAGCCAATCCACCTCCTTGTCCTGAAAGGTTGGTCCATCCCAAATCACATACCCTAGAAGAGGCTCAACTTATGCGAGAACTAAAAAACCGATGTGTGAAAATCCCTCTCCTATAGGCCATCAAATATGTTCCCATATATAATAAATTCATCAAGGAAGAATGCTTCAAGGGGACATGAAGGAAGAGGAGAGATGCCCCCACTATCAATGTTATTGGGAAATTGGTTGTTCTAATGCTTGGGAAGATCATTTCCCCAAAGTATTTGGATCCTGGTAGTCCGATAGTGAATGTAAATATTAACAATATTTTTGTACCCAATACACTCATCGATCTAGGGGTTTCAATTAACATCAAAACTAAGGAAACCATGCTTAAGATCAACCTCTAGGGAGCCTTAAGGAAAACCACAATTGTGTTACAACTTGTAGATAGATCCATAGTAGCACATGAGGGTGTCATTGAGGATGTTATGGTTTCCATCAATTCCTGGGATTGCCCACTAATTTCCTTGTACTCCAACCTAAGACCAAGTTCAATGGGTATCCTCTCATCCTAGGGAGACCTTGGTTAGCTACTATTGATTCCTATATCAGTTGTAGAGTTGAGAACATGACAATCAAGAATGGACAGCTCATAAAACAACTTGTATTATACCCCCCTACTCAACCTGTTTTTTAAGCTTGATTTGCCTTTGTGGGTAGAGGAGGAAGAAGATGAAGAATTCTATCAAGCATCCCCCTACCACATTTGTACATTAGAAGCCACTGTGGGAAGCAAGCGGCTAGATGAAGATAATCTTATTGATAATTTTATGCAAAACAAACGGTCTTCTACTATGCAAATTGATGAATTAAAAGAGGATCCTTTAGGGCATCCTAAAAACAGTTTATGGGAAGAATTATTCACTATTGGTTCTAATCAAGGTCGTGTCAAAATTGTGGAGATCAACCCATCTATAGAACTCTAAAAATCAGTCCTTCCCTTTCATTGGAACAAGAAGAACAATTGCTCATTATCTTAAGGCAACACCTTGATGCCTTCGCTTGGGATTACAAATAAATGAAAGGGGTCCACCCCTCACTCTGTAAACATCACATATACATCAAATAAGCCACAAACATGTTCGCCTGCCCCAAAGAAGGATGAACCCCGCAAAGGACAATAAAAGAATAATTGCAGAAATTGTTAGATGCAAGATTCATTTATCATATTTTAACAGTGAATGGGTATCACCTCTAGTTATTATGCCCAAAAATAATGGGAAATGGAGATTTTGTGTTGATTACAGGGAAATTAATAAGACTACCAAGAAAGATCAATTTCTCTTACCTTTTATTGAACGAGTTTTGGATTGTCTTGCAGGAAACATTCTTTTCATTTCTGGATGGTTTCAGTGGGTACAATCAGATCCAATTCAATTCTGAAGACGAGGATAAGACTACCTTCAGATTTCCACGGTGGAACCTTTGCCTACAGTGTCCTTCCTTTTGGCTTGTGTAATGCTCCTGTTACCTTCCAGAGGAAAGTATTGAATATTTTTGTTGATCTTGTTCGTGACTCAGTCGGAATTTATATGGATGACTTCACCCTTATGGGGATGCTTTCTAGGAAGTTCTCTCTAACTTGTGTAAAGTTTTGAAAAAATGCATTGAAATGAATCTCTCTTTAAGTCTAGAAAAGTGTGAATTTTTTATGAATGCAAGGATTGTTTATGCCACTTCCTCTCTAAGGAAGGGATTCAAGTTGACCCTAACAAAATTGTCATTATTAGAAGAGTCTTTGTTCCTTACAAACAAAGGGATGTTAGGAGCTTCCTAGGACTACTAGATGTTATAGGAGACTTATTAGGGATTTAGTAAATGTCCTCACCTTTGTAACATCAGATCCAATCAAATGAGAACTCTAGCCAAAAAAATCCTAAAAAGCATGAAAAATAAATTGAAAATAAAAAGCGTGAATGCTGCATCAACATTTTTTTTAAATGGCAGTGAAAACAAATGTTTTTGTGCAATAAACACCCTAAAAACAAAAAAGTGTTGATGTTGGAATATATATCTATATATTATTATATATAGGCAATTTTCCAAACATTTTTTTAGCAATGGCATTAAAGATAAAATAACCTTAAAAATCCAATGATTTTCAGGATGCCATTAAAGATAAAATATCACGTCTCTAAAAAACCTTAAAATTCCAACAATTTTCAGCCATGGTATTAAAGACATAATACTTATAATTGCTTTCAATCATAGCATTAAAGATAAAATATCATGACTTAATTTATTTATTTTTTAATTTTGACAATTTTTCAACCATGGAATTAAAACCAAAGATCACGATTACAGAAAACCTTAAGTTTTCAACATATTTCAACCATGACATTATGGAAAAATTATATGACCAAAAAAACTTTAAAATTTAACACCTGAATGAAGGAGTCATTATACCAAGAGTAATTTTTTTTGAAATGCTAAAATTATTGCTATTTTAAAATCTTAGCTTAAAAATTGCAATAAAATTTTAAAAATCAACCATCAAATCGACACGCACTATAGGTGAACTCAACCCATTGGAATGAAAACTTAAAAACCAACCATGAAATTGACACATTATGGGGGTAGACTCGATCCATTATAACAAAAACTTTAAAAACAACTATCAAATTGACATATAATAGGGTTGGGTTGCTAGTCGAAGATCGACATACACCCTGCAAAATAAATAAATAAAT
>APFE031046262.1:157293-193285 GCA_000404065.3 Pinus taeda
AAGGGTTTCCCCACACATTGTGGGGTTTGTCCCTGGCTCGCGCCATATCTTGTGTCCTCTTGTCTTGGCTTGTCTTCTGCGTTTTGTATTTATGTTCTATCTGCAGTTTATCGTAATGCTGATGTGATTGATAACTGTGAAAATTTAAATAAATTGCTCTAGCATAGAACATACCTAAAAATTAACAAGAGCCCTATCATCCACCCACTCCACAAGTTTTCACCCTTTATACCTTCATCCCATTCATCATCCATCAAAATCCTAACCCTTCATCTCTTTTCCACCCATTTCCAACACAGAAGAGCTCCCTATCTCTTTTCCACCCATTTCTATCACAGAAGAGCTCCCTATCTCTTTTCCACCCATTTCCATCACAGAAGAGCTCCCTATCTATCATCAACAACTTTCTCATGCATTATCAATATTTTTAATCAATAGCAATCATATAAATTTTGATCCTAATGGGGTCTATGTCATTGTTATAGGAAGACACACAGTTCTATAGCAACCTACATAAACCCTATAGGATCACATTTGAATGCATTAGGCTAAGTGTTTTTGACACTATGAAGCTTTAAGAGGCTCCAACACTAGCCTTGAATAGCTACAAGACCCCATGTAGACTGCTACAAGATTTTGGATCATCGTCAACAACAACAACATCTAATCAATTGAGGCACTTGTTCTTTGATCACCTAAATCATGGAACTTCAATCAACCATTAAAAAAATTCAAGCCAATAAGGAGAATGATGGAGTTTACAAATTACACCTTAGAGGGAATTCAAACAGCTTCATTAATGCTCTAGTATCCTCATGTAAACATTAATTGATCAAAACATTAGTACAACACCTCCAACCTAAGCGTCATCACGTAGGCTCAGGTAAGAAAAACCCTAACCCTTCCTTATGAGCGCATCTTAGTTTAAAAATGTGTTGGCAATACACGAGAGAAGAGGTTTTATAAGGTAATTTTTGTCTCTACAAAGTAACCTTACTTCTAGCATCTCTTCTCCATCCATGCTAATCCTAACATGCCACAGACCGCAGGACTTTCATTCTGCTGATGCATCCCTTGGTATAACCTATCCATAACATCGACATGATATAATCACATACTATCAACTTATAACCACATGATATTGACCTCGTATATATTTGTCATGACCATTTATCCCATTTGATTCCTCCTAAACCAAGAATCTCTTCATGCTATTCACCTACATAAGAAATTATTCTTCCACACGAACGATCCCTGACAACCCTATCAGATAGTGACATAGATACATAGATACATACATATATAATCATTAGCATAAAACAATCATCATCCTGTCAGACAACGACATACATACATACATGTATACATATATAAACATGAGCATAATCATGATCATAACATAATTACCAGATAACATAAGGTCTAGGTCAATATAAATTCCTTATTTCTGCTCAACATTGAGAACCATCATTCCCAACTTGGTCAAACCATCCGACAGCTCAGGTCCATTTAAATTACCTTTTCTAGTTACCCTTCTCATGTCTATACTGCCACCGTCCATTTACCACTATGGACCTAACCAGTCCTACCGACTATCATAGTCTTACCTTCCGCTATGCTTACTCATGCAACGAGATTCATCTGAATCTTACATTACCTTTCGGATACCACACAACTCTCCTCGAGCTCCATTAACTTTCCTCTTTCTCAACCAATTCCCAGGACTCAAAACTTAAAATGAAATTACAAGAAACAAATAAGAAGAAAACCATGAAAACCAATAACAGCATGACTCTGCAAACAAAGTGGTATGGCCATACCCTAGACATAAACAAAGCTACCAATCAAGCACAAAAAATCATGAAAGACCAAAATCACAAGACTAACAACAAACATGATGACTCAATCCCCATAGTTCCTGGTGCTTCCAAGGAAAGCTCATCCCAAGACTTCTTTAAGATTTCATGGCAGTTTCTTTGCCATGCAATCTCCTACATCATACTTCCATAAACACATAATTGTTAGTTCATAAATAAATATAACAATACACCAGATACCTTATCTTGTTGTGTCAAGCACATTGCCTTGTAGTTGAACACGTCCATGCCATCTCTCAAGGGACTCCAATTCCCTTGACAAATCCACCTGTAACTAGAGACAAGCTAATATACTTGTCAATTACATGTTCATGACTATAGCACATATCCACATAATTTCAAACAAATCAAGGCTAAGAAGACTTCCTGTGTGCAAAGTACTCATTCGTTTGGAATTAGGGTTTCCAAACATAGTCGAAGGAATTATTGCCCAATTCCTTTCCTTCACATTTTTACCTTATTGCAATCGAGGCTTACTATGTATTATCACATCACCCAATTGTTAGTTATATAAACACATCAATTATTACCTTGTCACGCTAATACCAAGCATGTTCCCTGCAACTCCTCACACATGTCAACCACATGTTCCAAATATCAAGATAATCATATCTATCAATTTTAAATCAACTTTTACAAACAATCATGTTATAACCCATAGTAAACTCATGGTCATTAGACATAATGCTACAATTATAAACTACATTCAAGTACATATCAACTGTCTCAACACATATGTGTTAGAACAATCATCTTGAAACAAGATCATTTGAACGCATACTCATATTATGCAATTCATCAAACATTCAACCAACTTGCAAACATACCATGTTAAATAAATCAACTAGACAACAAACAGTCAAACACCAAATAGATGTCATAATCAAACAATCAAGCACAAGGTAGATGACGTAAACAAGTTCATACCATAATGTATCTCAGGGGAGGCTATCTTGTTTGCAAAATCAATCTAGTTAGCATGGTATAAGTTTACAACACATAAGCTCAAACACAAATAAGATCATGATATCCATAATAGTCACTAAAACTCATAAACAATTATCATTCATACATAATAATGACATCTACACAATCAATCTAGATTTGTATGACATAATATCACAACATATTAATTCATACTCGAATGTCATAACCCTAACCATTTTCATAGACCAATCCAACTTAGTATGATACATATAACATAAAGATCTTAATGTAATAACCCTAATCACCAAGTTCCTAACATATAACAACAACAAGTTATATATCATGTTCATCAACCACATATAACCTAATAATCATTTATCTAACATAAAACAACAATAGTAATGCATACAACCACACGTTACTGTCATCCTTGACTATCTGACACATGTGCATATGATTATACTAATAAACTATCATCTATCATGTATCTAACCATAACATCAAAAGACATGTACATAAACCTAATGTATATAACAATCCATTAACTTACATACTTGCATGCCCAACATGCAAACATGTATGACGATCTGCTCTTATCCCAAAGTCCAATGTTGCAACCTAATTATGATTATCTGCATCTCCTACTCTATCTCAACCAACACATTAACATCATAACAACCAATAGCATCATGATGACCTAAATTGCATACAATGACTTCACAAGGCATGTTTGACCTACTATTCATGCATAACTATATCCAAGGCCATGCATGCATAACAACTGCATATAGAAGTATAAAACGAGTACAAAACCATATACACATCATTCTAGCTAGAGTCCAGTCATCAATGCATTACCATAGTAACTACACAAACTATGACCTCATGCACGACAACGACAACGACATCACATGCACTTAGTAACATGTGAACACTGACATGCATAAAAAATGCATAATCAACCATACACACATGAAGACATACTCCACGACAACATCTTCAACCTTCACATGGCGACATCACTACAACCATGATCAACACCATGCAAATGCAACAAGCACATGGACTACAAACGTAAACAACACACATGCAATCGACATGAATGCATGACCAACACACAACCCATCTAGTCCGAGGGGTAAACCATGCTATGATACCACTCTGTGGTATCAAATAAGAAACAAAGTGAATAAAACCAGACCCAAAGAGAGTGCAACCATACTCTGATACCACTCTCTAACAACCTCCTCCCAAATCTACCCAAGCAACTGGCCAGCGGGGATAAACATGCAATGAGAGGCCACTATGATATGGTTCAACCTCCTAAGTCACATTAAGGAAGTGGAACTAATGGAAACACACCATATAAACATTCAACATGAGCTTCAAGACCCTCTTGAACCAATCCAACACTTCAGACAACTTTCCCTTGGGTCCCACTGAAATTTTGGACAACTTAAGCCACAAACATTCTCATGCTATAGGCATAACCGTGTACAGAAACCTAGAGTCACTCTCACAGGATTTCCTACCAACATCCAGAGACTCATTTAGTCAGTGCTATGCCAACATCCCTGATATTTGAGCCACTTTTTCAGGCCCAAAGCCCAGGTCACTGCCCAGAATTAAGCCATCTCTTCATATCAGTAAAATAACATGGAAATGATGGTACTAAAGCAAATACTTGTTTAAGACCTTGACTGGACCCCTACTAGCCATGACAAGAATTTCGTTAAACATATCATGAATATGTAATCTACATGTGTAAATAATAGATCTGAGTATAGGGGTCTCATACTTGTATGAGATTCGCCATGAAGCATTGATGTCTTATCACATTAACTTCCATTTCATCCATTAGTCCATAGATACATTGATCAATAAATTACAAGTAAAAACATGGCGAAAGCCATACAAGGTTGCTATCATAAAACACATACATAACTAGCATAATAGCAACAGAAATACTCATGAAAGTAAAACCATATAGTTCACATATAATTCATCAAAATACTGATAGAAATACAAGGAGAAATAACCTTTGATTAATCATGCAAAATCCAAACCTCGGATGGGACTTCCACATTCCACCCGACCATAGAATGGCTAAGCCAAATCTCTCTTCATCCATTCACACTGTACCATATTCTAAGCATGAATGTGGGATCTCATAGAACACATCAATCAAAACTCATCTAAGGTTTCCAAAGGCCATCCACCTCAACCCATCAAACAATGATTCCACCTCACAGTCGAACATCAAAAAACCATCATCAAATTGGTCTCTGTCCAAGCCTTCTATGGCTTCTAGAGCGTTTGTTCCAATGAAGGCTTTCAAGACTAGTAACTCAACCCAGAGCTGTTGCTGGGCTTCGAGCATGTTTGTCCAACCAAGGCTTCTAGGAATAGTAACTCAACCCACCAAGGGATTCAAGAGCGTTTTTCCAACTAAGTCTTCCATGACTAGTAACTCAACAAACCAAGGGCTTCCAGATCATTTTTCCAACCAAGGCTTCCAAGACGAGTAACTCAAACCAAGTTGTTACAGGGCTTCCAGGAACTAATAACTCAACCCAAGCTAAGGAAACATGAGAACCAACCAAAAACAAACAATTAAAGTAAACCCGCAATCACCATTGCTATCCAGGAAATGGTAGGGCTAGGAAATCCATTGTTAATCCAGGCAATCCTCCATGGCAATGACAGATCATGACCAAGAATCCACATGCATATGCCATGCATGCCAAAAATAGTGAAGGAAACATACATGAAACTCGGTACCTAGAAGAAAATCTAATGTAGCTATTGATTCTAATGCCCTCTTACGCTTTCTTCCTTTTCCTTCTTGATCCAAGAATCCAAGTATGCCACACCCATCAAGAGTGCTCCAAGAAAACTCTAAGTCTCTAAGAGTATGAGAGAGAGAATAATGAAAGAGAGCTCCAACATTGAACTCACCAAGTCTGAGCCAAGAACTTACACTGACTAAGAGCTTCCAAACTGATCCTCAGAAGCCTTTTTATGAATGGGGCCTCTATTTTCTTAATTTTCCATTATTTTCCTCATCACATGCAACCTCTGACCTTTCACCTTCCTTTTCTCCTAATTTCCTTTATTTTCATAAATAAATGTGCGAAAAAAGCCATTTTGCCTTTCCAAAGCCTTAGCCATTGTCTTCACCAATTTCCTTAGCCATAATAAATTGAATCAACACACACTAGGATGTTTCCCCCACCATTCAGCTTTGAATACGTGTCCCATCACCGTGGCTATATATATATATATATATATGGTTGTTACACTATGATTCTTTCTCTTCCCTTGCTATCCTCCGTGCAATGAATCTTTGTCCACCTGGAGTTTCTTTTCTTTCAAAAAAAGTTTTTTGCCTTCACTTGATGTTGTTGGGTTAGTGTGTCCCTGTGACACCAAAATGTTCCACATCAATCTGGCTTGGAAAGAGGGGCTTCCTCCTTCATTGGAAAACTGGTGGAAATGATTTCTCAATGATATTCATTGTAGATGAGGCTTGTGCCTCCTTCATGATGAGATCCATGTAATATTTTGAGGACAAGTTTCTCATTTATGAACACCCCCAAAAAATGCAGTGAATGGCACAAAGAGTGTGCCCTTTTGGAGCTTGGCAATCTGTGGCATCAACTCTTATGTTCCAGTTTTCTTGAACTATCATGGGGATGCATATACTTTTCCAAAATTAAATACTTGAACTACCTACTCATACTGTTTCCGGAACAAGATTAAACCTGAAAGGATGTTGTCACTTCCATGCAATGTGCTCAATGCAGAAGTGGGTATTGATTGTCACACAAAGAAATAGGCAAAACTATCAGATACGTTAGGTTGACAGGGAAAATTTTGGTACTACAGGAGTAACAAAGCAGAGCTCAGAGAAATGTTGAGTGGAGTGGCTAACAGAAAGAAGAAATGGTCTACGAGACAAGTGCCCATATTGAGAAAATAAATATTATACATAGAGTTGATAGGTACCCAAACAGAGAAATTATAAATATAGAGTTGACAAGCTCTAAGAAGGATGCATTAATGACCAAGAGTTTAAGGATTACTTAGGGTGGAAAACCTGACAAATATAGAGAAGCAGATATGACCAGTATTTGAGCAAGACCTGCTCTGATACCACTATTGGAATGCACGACCAGAATTAAAGAATAGGTGTGAATCACTCAATTATTCACAAAGATATTACATATAAATACAATATTTTGATTGTTGGATTCATTTTCCAAGGTCTCTTGGATTCCCCTTGATTAATCACCTTTCACACCATAATGCTTAAAAGATTAGGTGTCCAACAATTGGGCTTGTAAGAAAATAGGGAACATGTAGAAGAGTGAAGATAATGGGTAGAGATTGAAAAGAATGCATGTTTTTGTCCTGAAGAAGGCATTCCCTCCTATGTAGCTTGGGATGTAAGGGAGGCCACCAAGGCCATGAATGAGGTACAATTAAATGACTAAGTTTGTCAAAGAGTGAAAAACACTTTTAGTAGGGGGGTATGATGGGCCTCCCAAATTGGTACAATTCAAGGCCCATCTAACCATCCCTCAACACATTTTAACCTCTAGTTTTGCTTTTGATGATATCTTTTTGACCTATAATGTGTTCATTAGGTAGGGTAAGGAATAGTTGTAATATCCTGTGTCCTAAGGCATTGAATGTGCAAGACAAAGAGCATTTATTATGCAGAACATGTCAGAAACTAGCAAGAGAATATTTATAAGTCTCATTCCTTACATCATCCCATCAACAACTTGGCTGGTTATTGGGCAGTTACTACGTCTCAGTGGCTGTGAGAACCACAGGAGAATAGTTCCAAATTTGTAGGAGTTTTAGAGGGAAGAAACCCTCCCTTAAAGGAGGCTGCCCCTCAGTCATTTTTGTATAAATAAAGGAGCTTAGGAGCTCAGTAGGATTCAAATTTCAGAGGAATATAATGACTATTAGAGCAAGAGCTTTCTTCTTGTTATTTTCATTGTCATGTTATGTATTTGAATAATTTTTTAGATTAATGAAAAGAATAATTTTGCCTCAAGTCTAAGTTTGTTTTAAGGGAGTTGAGTTTCCTTGGGTTAGGGTCCAACCCAAGTAATCAAACACCTCTTTTGTATATTTATGTTATGTATTCCTTTTTATTCACTTAGCCTAGTTGTGTTTTTTTCTACAAATCTGTTTATGAGAAAAATATTTGTATCTTCAGGTTTATAAGTAAGCTCTCTTAAGAATCTTAGTTGTATACCGTGTGAGGACAAGCACAACAAAATACAATCTTTCTTTTATGTAATTGTTAGATTCTAGTTCAATTTTCAATTCATCTTTTCCCATGCATTCTAGTCTTTTGCAATTAGTATTTTAGTAATCCTTTAATCACATTGTCTTTGCTAGTTGAGTGATCATTTTGTGTGAAGGCGAGAACTGTTGCTTCATAGGGAAGAGTAACATTACTTTCCATGCATAAACACCACCTCCTTCAACACTCTCCCTCCCATTTTCATTTGTTTCTCCAAACTGTATGCGCATAGAAAATTACATTACAAAGCTACAAGAGACTGTTAATTTTGACTTTTCCTTGCGAAAGATGGGCTACTGAGTAGATATAAGATTGGAAATGTCCCTTACACTTTTTCACAACCTCCTTCAACCTTCTACCACCTTCAGATCACTACTAGAACCCTTAAATTTCTCTCGGATGCAATCATGTAGCAATACATGGCATCTTGTATCAATCTTGTAGCACTTCACAGAATTCATTAGAACATGCCCATATTTAACTTCAAATCTTATTTTTTCTTCTCTTCACTCCACAACATTCTCTAAACCTCAGAATCAAACTTGAGAAGACTAGAGTCCCTTTGTATATCTTCCTTTCATTAGTATAACTTTAATTCTGCAACTAGGGTTTGCTATTTTGGTTATGAGTTAAGTAGTATAATATAGGTTGCATTGATCACTTTTGAGCATTTGATGTGTGTGCAAATAGAGTTTATTTTACCTTGATTGCAATAGTTTTGATTTGATTTCTTGCAAGGTAGATTAGAATCACTACTTTCATGCATCTAGCTTAGGTTTACTCTTGTTATTTATCTTCTGTAAACCAGATTAGGATTCTTTTCTAGCTTTTCTTTCCATGCAAATAGATTTGTATTTCCTTTATGTAGTCGGACAAATAATGCTTCAATTATCTCTTTTCTTGCAAAGATAAGTTCAATAAATTGCCTTCTTTTGAATTTTGCAAAAAATGCCTCTGCATATTTCAGTTTAATTCATTGCTTCAAGGCAACTTATGTAGAATCTTGCTTAATGTGCATATAACATTGTCACCTCTTAAGTTTGTATGAACTTCGTATTGGTAAATTAAAGTCGGTAGCCCTCAGAGTTGTAGCATTCATGTTGTAATACCAAGACTCATCAAAGACCAACCATCTAGGTTTAGCTGAATCGCCTCTAGGAGGCCTTTTGAGAAATCCATTTCAACATAAATTTAGGGACATTAAAAATTGTTACCCCATTCCATATCATTGGAAACAAATATGTCCATTTTATCTCCAATTACCTTAAAAATGCCTCATCCTAGAAAAGAAGAGAGATGAAAGGCAATATGAACCACACTGGCGCAGATGATATTTCCATCATAGTATTAAATTCCAAAGACGATTGAGTGAGAAACAAACCTCGAGTTTCCATGAAATAGGGACCTTACTTATGTATTTGATCTATATCTTTCTGATTTTCAAAGAGAAATGTAGGACACCCATTTCCACAATAGTAAATGTTGTGGCATTCATGATTTGCCCAGTTATCAAATGCCTAGTCTTCTACAACTTCATAACTTGGCCACATACTAGTAAAAGTTCCCATTAACCATTTTTACTTCAAGAACACCACATTCCTTTTCATTGGGGAGGAAAACCTCTTATCGAAAGAATGATTTGATTCTTCTTCTTCACAAATTTATTTGGGGCACTCATTGTGTATGCATTAAAGCATACAACCAAAAATATAACATACAACGACAATGACCTTGTTCTCAAAACATGCAACAAAATGCCCCTAAAGCAATAGTTTAGCAAGCCACAAATGTCGAGGATGACATCAATAAAGGCTCAAATCAGTCACAAAAAAGCAAGGCGTTGTAGCCTTGTTCCTAATTTTTGTAACAAAACATATATAAAATGGCTTTCCTTAAACCCACGCGACAACCATGAGTAGGTTGGCTACAATCCACGCATAAAAAGTATAGGGTTACAAAATTTCAAACAAGCACAAACTAGAGACGAATGGCATCGATGATGGCTCCAACAAACAAATGATTCCACAACGACTAGGGAAACCCTAGCTACCAAGAGAAGGGTTTTGTGGCACACCAGACCATCTTGACCTCCAAATCCATGCAATTTAATATTAATAACTAGTGAGATTTTTAATAAGATATCTTTATTTTTCTTTAATTATTAATATAATTTAGTTCTTGTAGATTCAAAAAAATTATCATAATTTGGTTGTCAAACTAGCATGGGACAATATCATTAATTATTATTTGTGAATGAGTTGACTCACCATATTTATTTAACAAAATCATGTTACTAGAAATAACTCACAGTTGTCATATGAACTCTTTTTCAAGGTGTTTAATCCATGTATAGTCAAAAACCCATTTTAAACAACAAAGATTAAGATTTCACCTAAAAAAAATTAAAGATTGCAACTAAAAACTCTAAAGCTTATAATATTTAGACAATGTCTTCTGCCATATAGCTTTGGATTTTAAGTAGCTAAGACATTTTCATATATTTAGGAAAACTACTCTTAACCAAATTAAAAAAAACGAAATTGTACTTTAATATCAAAATAATATCATATTATATATATATAATATATATATTTATATTATATATAATATATATATTGAAAGCTTCATGGCACTTCACTCATTCTATATAGTATTCAAGAAACTCTCAATATCAATGATATGGTGTTCTTTTAAGGCACTATGTGGTGTAAAGGTCACTAATTAGAAACTCTATATGACCGAGGGCCAATATCATCCCCTACTTAAATACCCATGAGTGACAACTACTCAAACCATAAATTAAACATCCCAATTATCTTAATACTTACATAACCTAGCCAATACAAATATATCATATTACATTATTTTAAATTTTATATAAAATATTATATTCACTTATATAAATTTAAACATTAATTACTATAAAATATTATATTAAACTCCATGTAACGTGTGAGACGGAATTTACAATCTCCTACATATTGAAAAGTTGAGAAAATAATCTTTGTGCTTCTTTTCAAAATTAAACAAGACCGGCTGCGTAGCAGCTAGTCCCTGCAAAGTGGATCGTCAGAAGCCCCGGTGGGGCAGCTTCTCTATTGCAGCCTGCTTGAGCCTAGAGCTGCCCTGTACCAGTCCGCCCCCTAGTCCGACCTAACAGTCCATAGGATTGTTCTGCATGGCCATCAGAATGTTACATCGTGGAGGGAGGTACTGCGACTGAGAGCTGTCGGTGGGTTTTCCAGGGTCTGCTTCCGGACTGGATTGTTTTGATTGTTTTTTTAATGATTTTGCTTGGATGGGTTGTGGTGCTTAGGTACGGCTGCGAAGAGAAGAATTTTATAGGTTGGGGATTGTCAAAATTATAGGTCTCCCAGCAGGTGAGGTTCGTGTCCAGTTACTGAGATTAATTCAGTGGGTATTGATGCATTAACAGATCGATCGATCGGAACTGTAAGAGTTGCAGATAGTTCATATCCGTCTCTTAAAAGTAGTAACACCAAGACCCAAATCATGAAAAATAAAAGGTTTGATAGAACATGCAACCGATCATCTAATTTGGTCCAGCTGCATGTAAAGAAACCCCTACTGAAAGTCAAATTGCGTGCATAGAGTCCCTAGTTCTCGCGGTGAAAGAGACAGTGCCGACGCCGCCCGAAAAGACAGGATTTGATGGCAACGTATAGAATATCTTGGTCAGTCAGTCCTTCTAACGACTCCCTTCTTAAGAAGGGAAGTATGATAATGATTTCTTGCTTAGAACAGTGAGCTATAAGTAAGTAATGCAGGTCAATTCGGATGGAAAGTACATTCACGTAATTGACCAAGTAGCTCACATCACTAATTTGATGAAACAGAAAAGAAAATAGCAATTGATTCCGCTACATTTAAGCTAGAGGGGCACTTAGCTGTATACCATCCAGCAAAGGTCCTCGTGTAGAGTGGACTATAGTAGGATTACAGGTGGGCTAGCGTTATAACTGCAGTTGAAGACATATGTGAAGTCTCCAGTCTACGAGTCATGTCGACACAGAAAGTTGGCTCCTTGATTCTCAGTGCCGTAAGACGGTTGGCATGTGTTGTGTCTTGTCTACATCAGGGTGGGATCCGAATTCTAAATTTTTCTACCTTATTCTACTAATTAATTGCACGCTGTCATTTCCAAATCAAATCGCTTTATTCGTCCAAAACTAGAACCAATCAAGGCTATTTAGTCAAACCATGGAATGCAATTTCGCCTTCCTGCGCTCATATTTTATGTGTATAAAAAGAGAGTAGATTCTATCAAACTGTGTGAATGCGAACTCGCCTCCCATTTTAGCATATTTTGTCGTGTTTACGCAAAATAAAAACAAATGTTTCACAGAAGAAATGTAAATACCCGTCATTGTTTTTATTATTTATGAGGAAAAGTTATAACATTAATTTGGCGTTATTAAGCGTGATCGGCACAAGATTAACGACTCCCTTCTTAAGAAGGGAATTATGATAATAAATTCTTGCTTAGAACAATGAGCTATAAGTAAGTAATGCTGGTCAATTCGGATGGAAAGTACATTCACGTAATTGACCAAGTAGCTCACATCACTAATTTGATGAAACAGAAAAGCAAATAGCAATTGATTCCGCTACATTTAAGCCAGAGGGGCACTTAGCTGTATACCAGCCAGCAAAGGTCCTCGTGTAGAGTGGACTATACTAGGATTACAGGTGGGTTGAAGACATATGTGAAGTCTCCAGTCTACGAGTCATGTCGACGCAGAAAGTTGGCTCCTTGATTCTCAGTGCCGTAAGACGGTTGGCATGTGTTGTGTCTTGTCTACATCAGGGTGGGATCCGGATTCTAAATTTTTCTACCTTATTCTACTAATTAATTGCACGTTGTCATTTCCAAATCAAATCGTTTTATTCGTCCAAAACTAGAACCAATCAGGGCTATTTAGTCAAAACCATGGAATGCAATTTCGTCTTCCTGCGCTCATATTTTATGTGTATAAAAAGAGAGTAGATTCTATCAAACTGTGCGAATGCGAACTCGCCTTCCGTTTTAGCATATTTTTTCGTGTTTACGCAAAATAAAAACAAATGTTTCACAGAAGAAATGTAAATACCCGTCATTGTTTTTATTATTTATGAGGAAAAGTTATAACATTAATTTGGCGTTATTAAGCGTGATCGACACAAGATTCTTTAGGGTATAGGAGATTGGATTTTAGAGAAATAATAACAACAATAGTAATACCTTAGTAAGTAATATAACTCGAACCAAATAAGTTATATAACCGAACCATGAACACTCTGTGGCGGTCATTCAAACAAACCACCTGCATGCATTACACGTGCCTGTCCGGAGTACTGGTGTACGTATCCACCCCGAAGAGCGCTATAGCCCGCGGAAGGTAGACCTGCTGCTGGTTAATCGAGCCTTTGCCTCACGATTCAGAGAATACTTACGATTCGCCAGCCTTTCAGTAATAGCCCGATGTTGTTATCGAACTCCTCCATTTCGCAACCTGGACTGAAGTTCCTTCAGGTAACTCGTTACCCATCTACGGCTCGAGTATTTCAACTCTGTTGCGCCCAGGTCTTCCCACCCAACCCTTTTACAGCGGGCCTATTTGGCGGTCAGATCGATCTCCAGTTTGAGGTCGGAGGAGAAGATTCCGGTTGCAGAATCCGTTGCTAGGTTCATGTCGTGCTTGCTTTCGACCAGGTCGCTCCAGAAATCAATTCTGCGGGCGGTTTTGGCTGCCTAGGAAGGGGTCTGAATTGTGAACCGGGTCATAACCTTGGTGGCTGCGGGAAGGGGCGGAATTAGCATCCTGAAGTAGTCCAAGGAATCCTGGCAAAGTCGACATTCCTGAAGCAAGTTTGGTGCAGACCCGGAGGCAGGATTACGAAGTAAATGGAAGGTGTCCACAGGTCTTTGGAACTAGGCACAGCATCCTGTAGCAGTAGTTTTCTGATCAGAATCTACAAGAATACTTGTTGTGCTCAGGTGGAATCAGAGCCTTCGGAGACATTGCCAATCTTACTTGTGGACTGCCGACTGTTTCAGGAGGCCTAGAACAAACTTTGGGGTCAATGCTAACAAGGGAGCCAGTTCTAGCACTCAAGTAAGTTTAATAAGAGACAGTTAAGCAACCTAAAATATTGTTTTCTAGTAGTAATGTCAAACAGAGCCCAGGGTTTTCTAAATGACAACCTTCAGGGGAATTGAAATAGCAACCTCTGTGGTGATCGACTTTTTTTTTCTTGCTCTTCGTGCCTAGTATTCTATTTTTGAGAACGTCTAGTTTGCGGCATATGTATTCTCATCAGTTTACTCATCTCTCCATTTTGGGGCGGAGAAGATCTTCACAAATTGATTATACGCAACCTTGAAGGGCTTGCGCGATCACTGGAAGCTAAGTTTCAAATGTTTTTGAATTTGCATGACAATTTTCTTTTCCGGATCCGAAGTCTTTTATTCTTACAACCATCTTTATTATGTTGGTTAATTTATCTTTATTGTGTTGGTTAATTTTTGGAATATTTTGATTCAAGCAGGGGATCTCACTCTTTTAATCTTTTCGTTTTGATTCTAGCAATTCCAGGAACAGGGTATTGTTGTCAGGGGAGAACAAAAAGCATGGGGCAGGATAGTCTGGGGAAACAAACAGAGCTGTGCTATTAAAATTAATGCTCAACACACCACTGCTACTCAGAGGGGCACTGCCATTTCAAGCCAGCTGAAAGCAAGGAAACAAACAGTACGAAATCAAAATCATTGCAAATGTACAATAGCATTTCATACATAGATATTTTCTAAATTGTTTAGATATTCACAAACTAGATTAGGCCAAATAGCTTTCAGTACTTCTAATAATTATCAGGCCATACGCATTTTTATTTCCTGGAAACATAGCGAACTAAAACAAATTAAATAATAGATAGTGAACAATCATACCATTCAAAATTACAAACCTCTTGAGGCTAAACCAGATTTAGAAAAGTAAAACCGAAGAGAAGGTAATGCTATACTACTTGTATTCACATGTACTGTAGATTCCTTCCCATCGATCTCTCTCAAGCTGGTGAAATGATGCGAATAGGTAAACTCGAAGCAGTTGTGCTCTAGGGAAATTTCTTGATTTTTGCATCTGTATTGTTGTCTACCTCAGTAGAATTGTCTATGCCCCTTGGTATGTTCATAGGCTCTGCCTAGTGTTTTCAAGT
Organism: Pinus taeda; assembly: GCA_000404065.3. Lineage (NCBI taxonomy): Eukaryota > Viridiplantae > Streptophyta > Pinopsida > Pinales > Pinaceae > Pinus > Pinus taeda. The sequence continues at coordinate 172,642 of APFE031046262.1, forward strand.
TGGTCAGAACGATCCCGGTTGTCCTGATGTAAAAACAACAGGAATGCATCATTATATCAGATTGCTCGTCGGGACCAGAATTTGATACAATTCTACAAATAGATTACAAACATGTAAAAATATTATCATAAATCTGACCTTGAGTGAAGATTTCATTTTCCTAGTATTCTAATATTTGCGGATATGCCCATAGTATACGCTTTGGCAAACTCAGATCTCCATGGTAATTGTATAGAGCTGCACAGATTAAAAGAAAAAGCAATTTATCTGTCATATAAGTCTTTGAAAATGTTTATTGCAGATGGTGTTTTCTCTGAGTACCTTGCATATCGGTTGATTGCATATTAGCTGAAGGCATAGCTATGCCTGCAGCAAGAACTTGAATTGTTGCTGCCGCTGCTGTTGCTCGGCTAACTGGAAGGGAATCCGCCTATTGCTTGGACCTGCTGTGTTGGTGCTGTGTTGGAGCTGGCAGGATCAGGTGCACTTCGCCTTCACTCTTTAGAAGCCAGAGAAGCCAGCTCTTAAATACTAAGTTCAACTGAATCAGAACATGAAGACACCGAATCAGAACATGAAGGCACCGAATCAACATGCAGACATCGAAGCATGCAACATGCAGTAACCAATGGCAACAAGTGGCAACTTCAGATACTTATAAACTAGTTCTAGTTCAGTGATATACTTTAACATTAAATGTTAGCAAATTAATGCTAAGGCAAAGATAGCATTACTTTGTGAAGGTGTCAAGTTGGTCTAACTACTTGTACTTCTCCCAACTTTGTCCTAACTTTTGAGCCTGTATACCTCGGTTTGAGGCCAAATAAGAAGGAGATTGCGTTGATTGGTTAACAACATAAAATATTGTATTGGTTGATATGTGCTTTCCAGAAACTTTGCTTTAAGCTCCAATTCGTATATCGATTATCGTGTCAAACTAATGCGACCGACCAAAATCGATTACTATAGTCCCTGCCAGCCCGAAGGGGCATGGACTAAAAAGACAAAGTAAAAATACTGTACTTTGAATTGGTAAATGTTTTTGCTTTTCGTATGCTCACAGAATAAAATAAGTACGATTTTCAATTTAATATAATTTGGTTGGTTGTGTCATATATTTCGATTTGCAAAATATATATGTTAATTATTATTTTCACCACTATTAATGTGGATATGATAATTAATAAATAATAATAAAGTAATTATCTGAAAATTCTTAATTCTGTTATTACATTTCCCATAGATATATAAAAAATTTACTTATGTAATGTTATTATCCACTTTATACTATTTTTTTAAGGGTTACGGTTTCCCCAAATCCATCCTTTAACAATAAGAAAACCACTAACTAAATCTCGATGGTAATATCATTAAATTTTTTATTAATATAATATTTTTCTTTTATTCATAAATTTTATTAATATTTAATTAATTTTTTCTAATTATTGAATTACAAACAAATTATTCATTCATTCCAGCTTCTACATTTGTGTATATGGATTTTTTCCATTCAATTGATAAAAATATACATCGCTTTATCAAAATATACATCCCTTTTAGTAATATGAATTAATTAAAAATTTTAATGAGTAAATTTGATGGTCAATGAACGATGAATCAAATTTTTATTTTTTAAAAATTCAGTTTATTTATAATATTTTATTGATTAATTATCATCCTAATAAACTTATACATAAAATTATTATATTTAATAGTATTCTTTAAAATATCACACATATATATTTAACACATTATAGTCTTTCAAGGATATCACATTTCAATTATGCACATATTCAAATGCTTGAATGCGCTTGCAGACTCCATAAAAAAACATTGGCTGAACGACCCATCCGCCTTTATCCATTTTCAGCAGATGAAGGACAAAGAGATCGCCGAAGCTGGGAATGTTAATATAGAATAATCTGGTTTTATTTGGTGGTTTTCCGATGCTTTGAGAACTTATAATGGTCTTGTTGTAATCTTTGGAGAATTGTTAGTTTTCTCGCTTTTATGTTATAGTTCTGTAGATGAGTTGAAGTATGATGACCATTATGGAATCAATTTGGACACTGGTATTTTATTTTTAATAGAAATTAACCTTTTTTCCTTTGAAAAAAATATATAACGGATTATAGGTATTCATATATAATCCTATACCATTGTTTCTAGGAGATAAATACTATGTGAAAAATATAAACCATTAGAATGCTCTCCAAATAAAAAGGGATTATAAATTTAGATATGTGAATTAATATGTGTTATGGCATAGACTATAGTAATCGAAACGAAGAGAGATAGCATTCGAAACGAAGAGAGATAGCATTATTTGAGTTGTTCTCCAAATAAAAAGGGATTATAAATTTAGATATGTGAATTAATATGTGTTATTAGTCCCTGCCGTCTTGACATGGACTATAGTAATCGAAACGAAACGGACGGCATGGACTATGGTAATCGAAATGAAACAAAGGGAGATAGCTCAATAGTAATCGAAACGAAGAGAGATAGCATTATTTGAGCTGTTTTTAGTTTGGGCTTATTAGCTATAAACAAAGTTTTTCGAGACATATTAATTTATCGTGTTATTTGGCCTCTTCCCAAGGACCAAAGCTGAACTGAACCTACCAAAGCTGAACTGAACCTAAAACAATCAGGTATATTTTTATTAGTCCTGATATTTTCAAACTTGTAAATAGTACAACCTAACATTAGCATTAATTCAAATCATCAAATGTTATGTGACTGTTTTGCAAAGCCAAGTAGAGTGTTTAGTCGATTGTGTTGGGTGAGTGTCTAAGTCATTTAGAGTGGCTGTCACCACCTTTGAATGCATGTTGCTTCCGTGTCAGGAGACACGGAAGTTGAACCTGGTGAGAACCGGGACTGAGGGAATAGGGGAGATGAGGGAACAAGTGAGATTTCACGGTAGCTACGCCCGACCAAGGAGGCATGAAGAGCATTTGTTCTAGAAATTCCTCCATGTTCTGATGAGGCTGGTTCATTTGGTCGAATTGCGAAGAAAAATGTTGTTGTTGGTTATTTATTTGCGACTGTTGGCTATGCATTTGTTCTTGGAGGCTGACTTGAGGGTTGCTGCTTAAACAAGCAGTGACACTGCTCACGCCCTGCACTGGTCCAGTACCTAGCATAGAAGTCGATGGCTGCATATCAACGAGGAAATTTACAAGGCTATCCAGGATGTCAGTCTTCAGGAAATTAGTCCACGACGTACAATTTCGCAGTCCCTCGATTCAACACCGGCAGGTTCCTTCAAAAGCTTGAAAATTCTGACGCTGCTTGAGCAGATATGAGATAATAGGGGCGCTGAACAGATGCTTCAGGTTTACATTAAAACTTGCAAACAAAATTTAACAGTGAGAACAAATTTCTTTGAAGTTATATAAAGGTCATTAGATGCTCGCGTTGTGAATCATTTTGCGACAATTACTAGCCAGAGAATAAAGACGTTGGACAATAATATTGGAAACAATATAATATGTCAAAGGTTGTTATATGTTACAATATCATCCGCAGAGCCTGTAGCGCTCCTGTGTGTGTAGATTTTTGTAGCGATAATTTTGAATTTTAATCCGAGATGAACAAGTAGAACAAAGAAATTTATCAAACAGGCATATAATATTCCCTAACAGTAAGGACAGTTAGCATGTGCTAAGTTTATGAAGTTTATGAGAGAGGGCATGGATTTTCTCTGTAGTTGAAAATGTTGTGTCTTTTCTGTTAAAGATACAAAGTATTCTAGCATTTTTAGATAAATATGGATTAAAAAATTAACAACAGGCAATACACAGTCTAAGCAACATTTTCTGGAAAAGATGTATCAATAAACTATAAGGCCCGACCTCGCAGATTGATCCAAAAAATTTCAAAACAAAAGTAGTAGTTTATGGCAATACTTGAATTGATAGCTTCTACATTATTTTGGGCATCGCTGAGACAGAAAACTTGCTACAGCAGCGTATTTGAAGACGCAAATAGGGTTGATTTGTTCAAATGGAAATATTTGAATTGATAGCTTCTACATTTTCAATCAAAGTTGAGACTCAGATCACGCAAACAACTTCGGAGCTAAGCGAGAGTTTCACTTAGACTTGGACAATGGAGGGCCGGTCAAAGGCCGCCGATAACGATAGGGCCAGAGGGGGGCCAAATTTCGGTTCTGTTCAGCCCAAATTCTGGGCATTGCTGAGACAGCCAACCTGCTACAACACCATATTTGAAGACACAAATAGGGTTTGTTTGAGTGTTGATCAAGTAACCCGGTTCAAGCATAGAATTTGGGACAATGTTCTCTTCAACAACTAATGACATTAAAGAATCAGGAAAACCAGTAACCAAGATCCTAGGCTTAAGACCTTCTCGAAAACCAGTGAATATAGATGCAAAACTAACTTCAAAGACAGACAAAAAAATGATAACAAATCACAGTATAATATATGATACAAGCATACAACAGTAGAAAGGAGAGAGTGAGACATACTGTCTCCAAAACTGTGTTTGGCCAGAGTGAGACATACCGTCTCCAAAACTGTGTTTGTATTGGCCATGGATGCATATTTTTCTGTAGTGTTCTCATAAGCCTTGAATGCGTTCCTCCATTCTGCTATGGACCTTTGTTTTACAAAAGTTTTCTTTTTTCTACTTTCTCTAACAACTAATCTTGTGCCTTGTGTAGTTTCTTCATCCGGTGGTTGACACCCTGCAAATCCATCCAACCTAAATAAGGTTGGTAATCTCCAATATTAAGTGTAACAGAAGACTTTCTCTGACCATGGAATTGAAACCTTTTAGGTCTGTGTCCGAATACTTTTCACCAAATGCCATCCTACAGGTTATACCCATAGCCAGGGATGCCACGGATTTCCTGATGTTTAAGGGACGAGAATCGTCTGAATTGATAATAGAGCGAGTCATCGCTGAGAATCCCTCTTCTCTAATAAACGTAAAACAAAGATATTTCATTTTAAGCTGCTAGCTAGTGGTATTGGTTTGATTGCAGTGCATTGGTCCATCCATCCTGTTGAGCTCTAATTCAATTGAAAGTGATATGGATATGGATTGAAAGGCTTTCGTTATTTTTGTGTGTAGCTTTGGCAAGTTTTATAAACAATGAGACTCAGGAACAATCGACGTTTGGAGGGACGGTTATCTTTAAACAAGGCTCAGGAACAATCGCAGTAAAGCATCATTTCATTTCCTTCCTGTTACCTCCATCGACATTCAATTCAAGGCATCCATATCCATCAGTTGTAAATACCGTCAAATTGGCCATACGCTTACTTGTTTCACCAAAAGTTTTACGATTTGGCCATACACACACTTGTTTCAACCAAAGGTTTTATGATTTGGATGGAAATTTTGTTGAATTCCCATGAAAACTTGCTGGCAAAGCCCTAGGCATCCAGTGATTAACAAGAATCATTTGCAGTCAACATTCTTTATTTAGAACCATTAAAAATTAAAGCCCACAATTGGAAAAGTCCAACTCCAAGATTTGTAATATACAAGAAATTCTTTAAGTTGTTCTGTAATGGACGAGAAAAATACTGGACAACATACATACAACATATCCATAAATGAATATGGTGGACAATAGCCATTATGTAAATTTACACACTGGGTTTTTTCATAATTCACCGACTCTGAAGTGTAGAGCTTACACATTTTCCTCCAGTAAGGGCCAAACGGAGAAAATGCAAAGTTCGCAAAATGAAAGATTATTTTTCTGCAAAGGCATACTATTCAACAAGCTTAATTTCCCAATCTCAGAAAGTATAACTCCGGTTAACTTGTTACCGCTAACATCAATTTTTATCAACTGCGAAGCTTGTCCAATTTTTGCTGGCAAGTTTCGAGAGAACCCATTTCTTTGCAGATATAGCTCAGACAAATTCTTCGCATTCCCAATTGCTGGAGCGATCTCCCCTTCAAAAGAGTTGAAGATGTGATCTAAGATCGAAACATGTGGGAACTCCGAAGTTCCCTTGGAAATTCTCCCTTTCAATTTATTATTATTCACATGAAAATGCAACATACTCTTACAGTTCCCACACGATTTAGCGATTTTGCCTGTAAATTCGTTATCAAGAACAATAATATACTGTAGCTTGCCTCCACTGCACAAATTTGAGGGAAGTGGGCCGCTGAGCATAGTCCAATATTGCATGCAAGAAATTGGTAAAGAACTTCACTACAATCTGTTCAATCTTCACCAACTCTGCACTTTGAACCTTGATGACTATGGGCCTAGACTATGCACTACTCTGTGCAAAATTTCATGTTTTCTACCTTCACACTGATCTGGTTGTCACATTATTTGGTGTGCATTCAGGTTGGCGTTCATCGAACTTGACAGAGAAGGCTCCCAGATCTGGACATTTGGTATGCATGCACCCCAGATCCGGAATAAGGCATATCTAGAATAATATGCAAGCAAGTTCGCGTTCATGGCATGAGAGATACGTGGCTGTGTGGAGGTTTGCTTATAAAACAAGTGTATTAGTGACCATTTCATGTCATTGTTTCACTGGACTAGTGATATTTCTTATCAATCAGAGCTCTAATACGACCATAGTTATATTAATTCATGAAAGCTCTCGTGGGTAATAATTCAAGGTGTATAAGGTGTATTACGCAGCCGCTTGGTATTTTTCCTTGATATAATGTTGCTTAGATATAACATGGCTTAGACTATGTGTAATCAGATACTCGTCACTAGTCATTGTAGTTTATTAGAGTGTATTACGAGCCTTAATACTAACCATATCGAAATCACCTAAGTAGCTTAATTTACATGAATTGCTATACTTTTAGTTCATTATTGAGCTGGACAACAGGTGCATGGTGCAAGTCAATGGCAGGTTAAAGAGAAATGTTAGGAATCAACGTCGTGCTTTCTTGGTGTACATGACTAAGCCAAACTAAGTACTCTTGAGCATACTTAATGGTTACCAAAATAATACACGTGATCCCAAGCATGATTAGCAGTTTGTTAACTATGTCGAGCATGTCATACTCACAAAATTATATGTTAGCGCTCTTGGGGAAGTGTAATACATGCCGATGAGGTCACAGCTGGCAAACTGCGTGATCCACCCTCGCCACAAGTAAAAAAACATAATTGAAAACCTCGTTTGGGGTGGATCTGAGCAGGTATGCTCCATCTGGGTTCTATCAACAGTCACTCGCAGCAATAACAAGTCTTTCGTGGCAGGGACATGCTGCCTCCGCAGCCGCTCTTGTTGTAATATGTTTTTTTACGGAAATATAAACCATTAAAATGCTCTCCAAATGAAAAGGGATTATAAATTTAGATATGTGTTATTGTAATATTTATTATTTATTTATCTCTCTCTATATATATATATTTTTTATGGAAATAAAAATAATTTTATATTTCTTAAAAGTAAAATTTTATATTTTATAATATTATATATGATTAAAATAATAAGATATTAAATGGAATGTTATTATTATTTTTTAAAGATTTTCTAAATTTATTGTAGAAACAAGTGTTGTTGTTTATTTATTTATTTTTGTTTCCGGAAGAAAAAAAAATTGGTTTTAATATTAATGAGATAAAAATAGTACATTATGCATGAATATGGTTGAGTTGGTTTAGTTTTTGTGGATGAAAGGTTTGAAATCTAGTAAATCTAGCAAATCTATCAACATGTAAGCCTAATTCTTGTCATATTCCATAAATTCTACAATCCTTGTACTGTAGTTTTCAAAAAACATTAACAAAAAGAAGTTTCTAATAAGTCCTCATTTCATCTATATATGATAATCATTTAAAAAAACAAAAAGCAGAGAAACATGATGATAAGATATTACGAGAAGTGGATCATTCCTTCCTCCACGATGTTCATGTCTATTATGTATTTGAAATTCATAACTTCATATTGTCCCACAAAACCTTTTTTAAACAATTTGTCTGCCTCCATATTTGCTTCCTTGTATATATGATTTATTGCGTAGGATGTGAGGGAGCGTAGTGTTTGCTTAATCCTATTGATCCATCCAGCTAAATTAGGCGGGTCATATTCACTCTATCCTTGTATCCCTTCTATGAGAGATCTATAATCTTCATATATGTTAAGGCAATCTGAACCAAAGTAATCCCTATAGAGCAATGGTTTCTGCTCTAGAATTTGTGCATGGAAATAAAAATAATTTTATATTTCTTAAAAGTAAAATTTTATAATATTATATATGATTAAAATAATAAGATATTAAACAGAATGTTATTATTTTGTTTTGTTTTTGTTTTTTAGTTGTTTTTTTGTTTTGTTTTAGTTTTTTGTTTTGTTTTTTTCCATAAGAAATTATGGCTTTAATATCAATGAGATAAAGACCACTACAATACAGAAATATGGTTCAACTTTTTCCCATGAAAGATAAAAAACAATATTCTTATCTAGCAAATCTATCAACATTAAGTCTAATTCCTATCATATTTCAGAAATTCTACCATCCTTGCACTGTAGTTTTCAAAAAATATTTACTTACGAAAAGATGTTACAGAAGTGGATCATTCCTTCCTCCCTGATGTTCATGTCTAATGTGTATTTGAATTTCATAACTTCATATTGCCCGACAATACCTTCTTTAGACAATTTGTCCGCCTCCATATTTGCTTCCCTATATATATGATTTATTGTGTAGGATGCTAGGGAGCCTAGTGTTTGCTTAATCCTATTGATCAATTGAGCTAAATTAGGGGGGTCATATTCAGTCTCTCCCTGTATCCCTTCTACGAGAGATCTAGAATCTCCATATATGTTAAGATATTAGACGGAATGTTATTATTTTGTTTTGTTTTGTTTTTGTTTGTTTGTTTTTTTTTGTATGTTTGTTTTTTTGTTTTGTTTTTGTTTTATTTTTTATTTTTGTTTGTTTTTTTGTTTGTTTTGTTTTGTTTTGTTTTTTCATAAGAAACTATGTCTTTAATATTAATGAGATAAAGACCAGTACAATATGCAAGAATATGATTCAACTTTTGCCCATGAAAGATAAAAAACAATATTCCTATCTAGCAAATCTGTTAGGTCTAATTCCTAACATATTCTAGAAATTCTATCATCCTTGTACTGTAGTTTTCAAAAAACATTTACAAAAAGATGTTACGAGAGGTGGATCATTCCTTCCTCCTTGATGTTCATGCCTAATGTGTATTTTAAATTTAAAACTTCATATTGCCCGGCAATACCTTCTTTAGACAATTTGTATGCCTCCATATTTGCTTCCCTGTATATATGATTTATTGTGTAGGATGTGAGGGAGCTTAGTGTTTTCTTAATCCTATTGATCCATTGAGCTAAATTAGGCGGGTTATATTCAGTCTGTCCCTGTATCCCTTCTATGAGAGATCTAGAATCTCCATATATGTTAAGGCTATGAATTTGTTTCACTTTTACGAACCAAAGTAATCCCTATAGAGCAATGATTTATGCTCTAGAATTTGTGCCTGGACCTTCATTCCAAGAGAGATTGCACTGTGTGTTTCTATTCAATTTAAGAGTTGCTCCACACCAAAACATGCCCAACTGTGTTGCACCATCAAACCATCCAGTAGGCATGCTTATTGTCGAAAGATCCTTTCTCTTAGTTGTACTTCTAGGAATTTTTATCTCTTGAGGGAGGGTTATCATCCACAATATTGCTCTAAAACATATCCGAGAACTGTCAATTGTTTGTCCCTCAAAGAGATGGTGATTACGAACATGCCACATATCCCATACAATGTAAATTGGCATCTACTTGTTGTTTGCAGTGTAATTAGACCATAGGTTTATGTTTTGTTATAAATTAGATGTCCAGTTAATAGGAATGTGTAGGAAATGTGTTATTCTCCTCCAAACCATCCTAATCGTGGGACATGAGAAAAATATGTGGTCTATTGTTTTGATGGAGCCCCTACAGAATATTCAAAATCCTGGACTTGAGAATCCTCTCTTCAAGAGGTCATCCCAAGTAAGAACTTTGTTTTTCCATACGAGCCAAAAAAATGAGATTAATTTTAATGGGATCTTCCACTTCCATACATTGTAGAACCATGATGTATGTTGGAAATAAAATCTCTTCCTAATGTAGTATTGTTAGGATTCGGCCACAATATGCGCATATTTATGCGTTCTCCCATTCCATGTGATAATGTCACCTCAATCACTGAGATATAGGCATGACTGGCTGAGGCCAGTGATATAATCTTTCCATTCAACTGCACTTTGTCCCTCTAGTCCCATATCCGCTGCCTCTTTACATTTATGGTAGCCCTCGTGATATCTCATTATTGCTTGATATAGAAATATATATCCTTTTCTATTAACCATGTCCAATGTATTCCCCTGAATATTCTTCTCTTTGTTCATACCTTTGACATGGTCAGTCCCAATAAAAAAAATCTTCCATTGCCAAACTCCCACTTCATCCTCATGCGCCACCAGTGGAGTGCTTTAATGAAGCTCCTCCATATTAAAGACCCTTTAGTTCTGATGGCACTATTATTTCTATACAACTTCTCAATGTCAGAATTTCTCAAGTACTTTTTACGAATGATATCCTGCCAAACCCCTTGTCCATTCATAGCTCTCCAGAAAGATTTTATCAATAGTGCATGTCCAAAAGTTTTGTGTTCCAAGAACCCCCAACCACCGAATTCCTTTGGAATTGCCAGATCGGCCTACCCGCGGAGATGGAATTTTAAAGTTGTCCCTGCCTCGCTCGAGAGAAATATGGTTACTATAGACAATATTTTTGAGGCAATGACCTTTGTGACCATGAATAAATGTGCCCAAAAAAAATTATCTGCTGCAAAAAAAACCTAGACTAGAATGTATCTTCCCCCCAGTGTGAGATATCTGTGTCCAATTGCTCATTTTTCCTCTTATATTCATCTACCAACAATAATCAATCCCTGTTTTTTTAGTTACCAGGCTTGAGATTATATCCTAGGTAGGTGAGTCCTTCTTCCATAGGAGTTGTTGGTACTCCGAAAATACTTGCAATGTGATTAACTTCCAATCTATCGCCAGAAGATAAATATAATATTGATTTGTTTCCATTTGATTGTAGCCCACATACAGCACCATATCTGAGAAATATATAATGCAGTGTGGATCACTAAGATCTTGATATAATACCAAAGGTTAAAATATCATTTACAGAAAACAAGTGTGTAATGTTGACATGTCTAGATATTTGTAGACCTTAAAATAAACCACGGGATTGTGCCTCTTCAATTTTTAAACTAAGACCATCCACGAAAAGAATAAATATTAAAGGGGAAAGAGAGCACCCGTGTCTGAGTCCTCATCCAACACGGAAAAAGGTTGATGGAAGACCATTGATCAATACAACAAAACCTACTGAAGTAATACAAGCCATGATCCACTCCACATTATGAGATCAAAGTCCAATCTTATAGAGAATAAGACTCATATATGACCAATCCACACAATCATATGCCTTGTGTAGATCGATTTTCATCACCACTGCCTCCTTCTTATAGGAATGAATAGTATGTATGCATTCTTGTGTCGCTGCAATAACATCATGTATTTGGCTATTACTTGAGAATCCAAATTGTTCCCTGGACATATGTAATGATAGTACCTTATTTATATGCCTGGAAATCACTTTAGAGATAAGCTTGTATAGTATGTTACATAATGAATTTGGCCTATATTCCGAGAAATTGTTTGGGGAAGAGGTCTTCAAAATGAGAGTAAAGAAAGTTGAATTGATGGCACCAGTGATCATAACTCGTGTCCTAGCCTCTTCCACCATCTCGAGAATATTTTGTCCCATCAGCTCAAAGAAATGAATGAAAAACTCCACAGTCAATCCATCCGATCCTGAGCTTTTATCTTTGTAAAGGACCTAGGAACTAGAGATATTTCCTCCGGGGTAACTGGTCTATAAAGTTCATCATTTGCATTGTCATTAAAAAAAATGGATACTGGTTAAATGTCCAAATTTTATCTCTGAAATCAAATTCCACCCTGGCCTTATAGAACAGTTTGAAAAATTTGACAACCTCGTCTTGTATCTTAGGAGAAGTGTGTTTCATTTGCCCATCAGAGGATTCAATCTGCCAGATAGCATTATGTTTCCTATGATTAACGTGCCTGTGAAAAAACTTTGTGTTATGATCTCCCTCACTCTGCTCTTGAGTCTCCAGGTTATTTATTGTATGTTAAGGATCTCATTTTTCCTATCTTCCAGCTATTTTAGGTGGTCCATATTCTCCCGAGTCATATTTTTTTATTCCATTGCCCTACCAAAGATGGATATATCACGGGTGATCCTATGTAATTCCGCTACAGTCCTTTGCTTCTTATTTCTCTCCCATGTCCGAGTTCTACTTTTTATTATGTTGAGTTTTTTCACGAGGGACCTCATCACCGAAACATCCCTCAGGCCAATCATCTCAAACCAAGAGGATTTTAGCAAGTCATTATATTCAGTATCATCCAACCATACTTTGTTAAATTTGAACGGTATCCCCTTTCAAACATTCTCCATTCTCCACATAAGTATAATAGGCGTGTGATCGGAAATGTATGACTTGTATACCTTCGAATTCAAATTGTCGAGCCTCTCTATCAAATATTCTTGCACCAAAAATCTATCTAGTCATTTCCCCACATGTTCATTTCCCACCCGCCTATTATTCCATGTAAGGGAGAGTGGGCAAGGGCAGATGTCCGCCAAATGATTATATGCAAAGAGGTTGTATATACAATCTGCAGTGGATCTGGCATGCTACACTTTCCCCAGGACTCTTGTGCCATGAGAGTTGCATTTAAATCACCCGCTAGGATACGCCCTCTAATCTTTAGAAGATTGCATTGTTGTACCCTGTCCCAGAAGGTCGCTCGATCCCAACTTGGAGAATATATATTAAGGAGATGTGTATGGCTAGGAATACCTTTGATATGTCCATAAAATAAAATTCTTGTAAAAAGACTGAAAGCATGAAAATATGCTCAGTTGGGATCCCACATAGCTATGAGACCACCAAAAGTACAAATTGAACTAACCCCAACTATGTGCCATGAGGGTCATATTATTCTGAAATATGATATGACCCAATGTGCATCAATAAGAGTTTCCTATATGAGAACAATAAAAGGTCGAGAGTTCTAAATGGAATTTTTTAGACCCAATAGAGTGGTTCCCAAAACCCCGAATGTTCATAGATAAGATATTCATCATGGATTCTCCTGAGTGGGCTTCCAAGCTCTACATGCCTGGGAATCAGTGGTGGAGATAATAGGGACATCAAGTAATCCAAAAATGTCTTTAAAAATGATAGATTATGAAGCAAGGCAACCCTGAGAGTGTTTGCTACCCTTTTTCTCGGTCTTACGAACAATGATGTTAATTGCATATCACAATGATGTTAATTGCATATCACAAGCCTATATGCGTAGATGTTCTAGAGGCATCCATCTTATGAATGGTTAGATATTTTAGATCTACCTCTGATTTAAGGAGAAGAAAATCAATGTCGCTCCTAGTCGAATTATGAGGAGAAGATTTGAGGACAGCGTCAGGAGGGCGTGATGGGGGTAGAGATAGGGATGAATCTAATGGAGGCATAGAAGGTGATATCACTAGAAGGTGAATGGGATGGGTCAATTATATGGGGGCTCCTCGATTTCGTATCATTTGGAGGAGATTCATCCACAAAAGGAGGAATCTGATTGCATGGGGGAGCATCTCTACGCGAGGCTATAGGGCTAGACGATATACCAGTTAAAGATGTATGCGGAAGAGAGTCATAAAAGCCAGGGAATCTTCCACTCTCACAGGAGGAGGAGATGGAGAAGATATATTCGATGAAGAGGATGAAACATAAATATGAGAAGAATCAAACCGAGTAGAGGACGTACCTTTGTTTGTATTAATGATACCAGAATGAAGTCGATGTCGAGTATAATTCAATCGAGGATAATGTCCCACAAAAGTGTTAAGGAATGTTCTCCTCCTGCCAAGACATCTATTCATCAAATGATCGGTCTGATGGAAAAAAAGGCATCTGAGGGGGATGCCCCAATAGTCTAGTTGTTACCGAATCCATAATGGACCCCAAACCAAATCCATATTTTCAGGGAGTCCCTGAGAGAATCGAACCTCTACAAAAATCCAGGCCACCTGTTTGTCATGTGCACCCATAACCTTTGGGTCCATATATATAAACCGACCAATTAAATTTCCTATTTCCGTCAAAGCCCGCCTCGTCCAGAATTCTAGGGAAATCCCTCGCAATTTAACCCACACAATTTCGTTTTTGGGTGTATACAACAGGGGATTGAATCTAATGTAGCACTTATGTAATTGCAGAAAGCTCCTTCCCCTTTCCCAAGGGATCTTCAGAATTTTCTCAGCATTGTCCATGTGTAAAAAATGTATACTGAACCAAGCATTCATTAAAACACTGACCTTCGGGGTATAACCTTTATGTGGGGGCAAGTGGTCCTTGCTAGCTCTGCGTCCATTGTGGCTTGTATGAAAGCCTCGTGAGCCTCCACGTCAGATTCAAGAAAGGCGAAACCCCGATCCATGAAGAAATATTATGCAAAATATTTTATTAATCTATCCCCACCGACTCCCTGACACCATCATATGATAATAAATTGAAAGTTGTGCGCCCCAACGAGAATTTCCAAGAGAGATATAACCAAATCGAGCATATATCTCGGGATCAAACGAGATCAACGAGCGTTAGTAACAACCCCTCCCAGCGAAGCGCCAACTACGATCCACACCAGAGTGTAATTTAATGAGAAGGAAAAACCAAAAGGAATGACGGCTCAAGGACATTTAAAATATGCTGTGGGCAGACCAAATACCCTTCCGTACCTCTGATCTTACCCCTCGAAAATCTAGTTCAGTGATCTGGCTATAAATGATGTTATTGAATCAACCACCAACAATTGCTACCTTCGTCACTCCAGAAGATGTAAAATATAGGAATAAAATCCCAAAAAGGAATGTTCAGAAGAAGGCAGTTTGTCCCGAAAGAACTCATCGAAAGATGGGTTATCCTAATTTGTCATTGCCGGAAATAGTCCACCATCTTAGAAGTCCATTATCGATCCCAGAACGTCTCTGATAGTAGCAGAGAGGACTCATGATCAAAATTCCCAAGCACTCATATCTGACCCAGATACACTACGTGTCATGCCAGCGTGACCAACATATAGACATTACCACTGCCCATCTCCCAAACAAAAATTTTATTCCAGCAGCCCCCAATATTCTATTATGACGACAAACAAAGATAAACCTCATAGAGAATTGTTTCCACAAATCCTCTCTTCCCCCACCAAATACAAGCAACATTTAAAGTAATCAAAGACAATGCTTCTCCTCCTATGATATGTTCTCTTCTAAGAATGCAACATGCCAATATCTTTATCTATCTTTCATAAAAAATATACACATAGCCCATAGATACGAAACCAACATAGACGGCAATTCTACCAACAACATAGACATAACCACCCTATACTTCCAGCCCCACAACACCAAAAAGTTTGTAAAATGTATTTCCAAGAGTTCTCACAACAACCCTCGCACCCAAAATAGCAATGTTTTTCGGGACAACATAATTCCAAATCATGGGAATAACAGGAATGGGGTTCAGTGGGAAGATTGGTGATTACAAATTCTTCGGGAAGGGAAGAAATCGGATAACAAGGGCAAAAACTCATTCTCTTAAAATGGGGAATCATATAAGTGCAATCAACAACATTCTTATAGTAAGAATGGCCAATAAGAGAAATAAAACCATAATTTGTAAGACTGCAAAGAATGTTTCGTCCTCACCAGAAGTATAAGATGCCATGTGCAGGACAGTTCTCTTAGCAAGTACCCTGACTCCGCTGATTAATCTAGAACGAGGATTGTTCGCAAACCATGGAAATATCTCTGCTCCTGGAGTTCCTTAAACAATTGCAAAGGACGAAATACATCTGTTGAGATTAAACATATCACAATCCAGTTTTATTTTATGCCAAATCGGGAGTGCCTGTGATGTTTTAATAGCGATCATCAGATATTTTAAGATTTATTGAGGTTAATAGACATATCACAATCGACATAGTCATAATAGAAGACATGCATCTTGAATTCGGGAATTAGCTGCAGAGGGCACTGATATTCGACCCAATGGATGAATTGTGTTACTGAACTTCATCTCACTCATAAACCACGATGAATGGGGGTGTAATTGTCAAACAATTATCTTGAATTTGGTGGCATCACAATAATTTACAATTTCATCATTGTAAACTAATAATTTAAATGTTTCATAATATTATTCTCAAGGAATTTAAAATTTATTCTATGCTATATTTTAAAATTTGCAGATAATATTTGTATTTGAGATTTATATGGTATCTTTTCGTCTTTCTTTCATTTTGATAAAGATTAAAAGAGAGAATTATTTATTTATTTTATTGAATATTTAGTTCTAAAAAAATTATGAATAAAATTTAATTAATATATATATATATATATTACATTTATGAACGATATTTTAATAAATTTATTTATTTATTAACATAATACTATCTAAACATCCATATAAAATATCCATATAAAAAAATAAACGTGTTTTATAATTAAGTGAGAAGAAAACAAAATCTTAAACTATATTTAAACAACTTATTTATTATTATTAATTGTATCAATCATCAAAATATTAAAAAATTACTGATTTCAGCAAAAGAATGAAATAAAAATTAGGTTTTTCATGTTGAGATTTTCTGTTTGGAATGAAATAAATAGGATTAAATCTCTGTAGGTGACAACAATAGAAATTCAGTTTCTAGATTAACTCCAGTTTGTTGGGAGGGAGTTAATGCCTCCTATATTTGATGTGAGTGAGTTAATGAGGCTGTTAGATTCTCTATGCTATATAACAGGCAATCATTCGGATGTTGGCTAAGAGAGTGAGAGTTTTTTGTGAGGATTTCATTTTGAAATCTCCTATTTGATTAATAAATTGCCGATGCCTATGTTTGGTGGACGTAGCCTAGATTGGTTGGGTGAACCACGTTAAAAGCTGTGTCTTCTGTGCATGATTGATCTGCTGTGTATTTGTTTTTAATTTAGCTGTGCATCTGCTTACCAACAATTGGTATCAGAGCAATGTTGGAGGTGGAGCGCAGTTGATGCGTGGATTAGGTAGCGTGCTGGAGCGCAGGTGTTGCTGGAGCGCTGAGCCTGCGTGTGAATACTGATGCTCGAGTCCTGTGTGTGGAAGCTTACTGTTCAAACTGCGTGGAGAACTCCTGTCCGCCTGCGTGGAGAACGCTGAGTTTGCTGGTGGAGGTAATTTAAGTTGTGAAATATAGATTTGATTGCTGCGTGATGTTGAAGGCAGTGCTGTTACAATTAAATTAAAAAAAAAGAATTGAAAACGATGCGCATATCATAATGGGAAAGAACTGTTCGAACTACGGTGGGCCTGTATTCATGCTTCAATACTTTAATTGGTCTGGTGCAAAGTGTATCGCATGTTATAACTTATCAGCGACCATATAACGAACGATCAGTCCCTAGCTGTCAAAGCCTACATGAATTGCAGTAAGGAAGTGAGTGCGCGGTAAAGTTTTGGTGATACCATTGAACAGTACTTTCAAATTTTAATCTGCATTATGATCCGAATGCCCAAAAGGCTTTTGCATGTTAGCACGGTCCTCAAAGTTTGAAAAACTTCTTAAAAGAAGCTAATTCTGGAATCGACGCAGGGGAGTTGGATTCCATTTTTTTTTTGTGTCTACAAACAAAACTACAGGTCGAGACCAGTCGGGATATACTGGCCATAAAAATTGATGAGAGATCAATTGATGGCAGAGCGGTTTTTGGATAAAGACCATGTCTCGGTGAGAGAGACAATTTTTTTTTAAGTGTATGTTTTCTTTTGTGGCGCGGACTTTGCACAGTAAACAAAAGAAAATTTGTTTTTTTTTTTTTTTTTTTTCAAAAGCGTACAAGGCCTAAGGAGTTTACTGTTACTGTAATTTTGCACAGCAAAACAAAAAAAAAAAAATATTTTTTTTTTCAAAAACAAAGGCAGAAAGGCATAGGCAGTTTTTTTGTTGTGTAAAAACAAAGGCATAGGCAGTTTTTTTTAAATTGCTGGTATTTAAAGTATTGGTTTTGGAGATTATTGTGTTTTCTGATACAAATGGCGAAAACTCAAAGTGCCCGGTTTGAAATTGAGAAATTTAATGGCAAGAATAATTTTGAGATCTAGAAGGTAAAAATGCATGATTTACTTGTCCAACATGGCGTGGCAAAGGCATTGTTGGGCAAGGCCAAACAACCTTACAACATCACAGATAGTGAGTGGGCCGAGATGGATGAAAGAGCGATTAGTGATATTCCACTGTGTCTAGTTGATGATGTCCTGTTTAATATTGTGTCGGAGATAACAACTGCTGGTTTGTGGACGAAACTGGAGAAACTGTACATGACCAAATCCTTAACCAATAGGATTCTCCTGAAGCGACAGTTGTACGGTTTGCGAATGAAGGAAGGTACATCGATTGCTGATCATTTAAATGCTTTTTAATATTCTTCTTGTGCAATTACAAAGTATAGAAGTAAAAATTCCATCCGAGGATAAAGCTATTACTTTATTGTGCTCGTTGCCCGAGTCATGGGATCATTTTGTTACTTCTATAAGTCTTAGTTCATCAGAAACTATTAAGTTTGATGATGTAGTTGCATCCTTATTATCGGAAGAAACAAGGAGGAAGTCGCATTCCGAAACCTCTACATAAGAAGCTATGATGGTTAGAGGTCGTTCAAAAGAAAGACGCCCCAGGAAGCCAAGCGACTCACGTTCAAAGTCGAAAGGAAAGAAGAGTAAGCTAAAGTGTTGGTTTTGTGGCAAGTCAGGGCATTTAAAGAAGGACTGCTGGAAGCGACAGCAACAAACTTCAAAAGCAGATTCTTCGACAGAAAAGAAGGAGGCGAATACGACAGATACAGGTTCGACATCTGGTTCAGGTATGAGTGATGAAGTATTATCAGTTAATGTGTCAAAACATGGTCAACATTGGTTGTTAGATTCCGATGCATCAAACCACATGTGTATCCATAAAGAATGGTTTAAGGAATATAAATCAATTAATGATGGAGTTGTGTACATGGGTAATGATGTAACATGTAATATTGTTAGGATTGGAAGCATACAACTACAAATGTTTGATGGGACAACTAGAATATTAACTGATGTGAGGCATGTACCAGATTTAAGGAAAAACTTGATTTCATTAGGAGCACTTGATTCAAATGGGTATAAAACTGTAATTCAAGGTGGAGTAATGAAAATTTACAGAGCCATTTTACTAGTTATGAAAACTAAGAAAGTAGGAAATCTATTTCAGTTAGAAGGAGGTACATGGTCAACTTTTGTGTCCGCTGTGTCTGACCATGACAATAGTTCCATTCACTTATGGCATCAAAGATTGGGGCATATTTGAGTGAAAGAGGGTTGAAAATTTTTGCTGATCGAAAGTTACTTCCAAATCTGAAGACTGGAAAATTAGATTTATGTAAGCATTGTCTGTTTGGAAAACAAAGTAAACAAAAGTTTAAAATAGGCAAACATACTAGTAAAGGCATACTTGATTATATCCATTTAGATGTTTGGGGACTAGCCCCTACAACTTCTTATGGTGGTTCGTCTTATTTTGTATCATTCATTGATGACTTTTCTAGGAAAGTTTGGGTCTACATGTTGAAAAGAAAGTCTGATGTGTTTTCAGTTTTCAAGCAGTTTAGAGCATTGGTAGAAAACAGCACTGGTAGAACAATAAAATGTTTACGAACTAACAATGGTGGTGAGTTTACTTCCAAGAAGTTTGACAGCTATTGCAAGGATGCAGGGATCGAGAGGCATAAGACCACGGTTTATACTCCTCAGCAGAATGGAGTTGCTGAACGCATGAATAGGACTCTTCTCGAGAGAGCAAGGAGTATGCTAAGTAACGCTGGGTTGCAAAAGGAGTTGTGGACGAAAGCGGTGGCAACAGCTTGTTATGTGATAAATCGATCTCCGTCGACGGTGATAGATTGCAATATTTCGCAAGAGGTATGGAAAGGACACCCTTGTGACTATTCTAAACTCAGAGTGTTTGGTTGTGATGCATATGCTCTAGTGCCTAAACATCAGCGAATTAAGTTAGATCCAAAGTCTAAAAGGTATATCTTTGTTGGGTATGGTGTTGGAACAAAGGGATATAGATTGTGGGATCCTACTACCCGCAAAATCATCATCAACAGAGATGTAAAGTTTAATGAATCCTCTCTTGTACAGTTAAATGTAGAAAGTAGATTAAAACAGGATGATGTATCTGACTTTCAGCACATTCAATTTGATAGCATTTCTAATGATAGTCATGATGACCATAGTTCAGATACTAGTCATGAACAGGTTTCAGAATCAGAACATGAACAAGGTTCAGGTATAGATCATGAACAGGTCTCAGATACTAATCATCAAGAAGTTCCTACAGAGAGACAGCCAATCGAGGAAGCGCCAGAAACATCCTTAAGGAGGTCAACAAGAATCAAACGGCCACCGAGAAGGTATGAT
>APFE031046268.1:8849-32237 GCA_000404065.3 Pinus taeda
AATGAGCAGATTGCAGACATCTTCACCAAAGCGCTTGGAAGAGAAAAGCTTGAAAGATTCAGAACGATGCTTGGATTCACCAACATCCCTTCAGATTAAGGGGGGGAATGTTGACACCTAATCCGAAACGGATGGGTGAACTGGACAGTCATCAAGAAGATGAACTGATCCGTCATGTTTGTATATATAAATATGTATTAGCTAAATGAATAAGATATCAGTTTCTCTCGCTCATTCTGGAGTTACCCTGGCCTGACATGTTCCTTAGAAATAAGCTGAAGGAAATTAAGAAGGGCAAGGATGAGAGTATGCAAGCATATTTCTTAAGGATCACTGAGATCAAGAATGATCTCCTATCTATTAGGGAAGTAGTTCCTGATACGGAAATGACTATCACAACTCTTGGAGGACTACCACCTGAATGGTATATATTTAGGACTACTCTTCTCAACAATAATGTCATCCCAGGATTTGAGGAATTGATGGCTAGATGTATTCAAGAAGAAACAAGGATGGAAGAGCAAGAAATGCCCGCACTTAAAGGCAATCCCTCTGCCTTTTATTCTCATGCTAAAAAAAGACGCAATTCTAGGGCTAAATCCAAGGGAAAGGTTAGACCGAAGGGTGGAAGAAAAGGACAATGTTACAATTGCAACAAAATGGGCCACTGTGCGAGAGAGTGCCCTGATAAAAGGGACTCACACCATGAAGATGACCAAAATCACTCTCAAGGCAATCAAAGGAATGGCATGTCAAATGGCAGAGGTAAAAGAAATGTCGGAAATCAAGGAAGAGGACAACCCTTCAAGAAGGCAAGAAACTCCAAGTATGAATCTAACGTTGCTTACAAAAAGCAAGATGAATATTGTCTACCAGCGGCCCTCCTACCACTTCTCCCCCGAACTCGCTGGGAAATTGGCTTATTGATAGTGGTGCCTCAAGGCACTTCACTGGTTACAAAGAAGCTCTCTCTAATTTGATAGAGAAGGAGACCAACTTGGAAATTGTTCTTGGGGACAACACAAAATATCCCGTGAAAGGCGTAGAGAATGTCACTCTTAAATTGAATCGGGGTAATACAATTCATTTGCAAGAAGTCCTATATGTACCTGATCTCAAAAAGAACCTGGTGTCCATTTCAGAAATGGAAGACAAAGGCTACAAGGTGACCTTCGTCGATGGCAAGGTACGTGTATGGAAAAAGAATTTTAAAGAATTTTTCACTCTTGGGTTTCGAGTCAATTCATTATATCAGGTTGGAGGAAGTCTGTTGCGTGTCATGTCTTGTGACACATCACTTCAGTCTGAACTATCACATTGGAGGTTTGCTCACCTTCATTATAAAGTTCTACCTAATGCAAGATGAATGGTGATAGGGATGCCTGAGTTCCAAGTAGAGCAAGAAGGTGTATGTCCTGGATGTGTCGAAGGGAAGCTCAAAAGGGGACCATTCCCCTCAAGCCAAAGCAAGACCTCTGATATATTGCAGTTGGTTCACTCAGACATATCTGGTATGATGCCTGTGAACTCCTTGGGAGGATATTTATATTACCTCACTTTTACAGATGATTATTGTTACAAGACTTGGATATAATTCTTGAAAAAGAGGGATGAAGTGTTCACTTGGTTTCGTCACTTCAAAGCCTTGATCAAGAATCAAACCGAAAAGAAGATCAAGATCTTAAGGACTGATAATGGGAGTGAGTATGAATCCAATGAGTTCTATGACTTGCAAAGAGCTTGGCATTAAGAGGGAGACTACAACACCATATACTCCTGAGCAGAATGGTGTGGCGGAAAGGAAGAGTCGTATGATTGTGGAAGTTGCTTGTGTTATGCTCCATGATCAAAGACTTCCGAAGTTTCTCTAGGCCAAAGCTGTGAATACCACCATATATGTGCAAAACCGATGCCCTCATCAAGCATTGGGTTCCAAGACTCCCGAAGAGATGTTAACTGGTAAGAAACCTGACGTATCTCATTTTAGAATTTTTGGAAGTATTGAATATTTTCATGTGTCGAAGGAGAAAAGGAATAAATTGGGTGCATCTGGAAAGGAAGGAACCTTTGTGGGCTATAGCGAAAATACTAAGGGCTATAGAATTTATGTGCCTGGTCAAAGGGAAATCGAGATTAGCCACGATGTCACCTTTGACGAAGATATGGCTCTTAGCAAATTTGACAATCTTCCTACTCAAAGCAAATCTAAAAAAGCTGACACCAAGGACCCTAAGGAAAAGGAAGATGAGACAATGCCCGATGTGGAAGAACCTATGGATCCTATTGATTCCCCTCCACAAGAGCCTTCCTCTTCTAGGAAAAGGCCTTCATGGCTTAGGGGGACACTTGATGATGCTGAAGGACACATTGCACCCAGAGGGACTTTCTGGGAAAGTAAGAAGCCGACCAGGCATCAAGGATACTTGACTATCATGAGCATGATCATCCAAAAGGAGCCTTCATCATTTGCAGAAGCTGACAAGCATCAAATATTGAAGGATGCTATGATTGAGGAATATGAGTCCATCATGAAAAACAATGTCTAGGATGTGGTCCCCAGACCCCATGACAAAGCAATTGTCACTTCAAAATGGCTTTACAAGATAAAGCATGTAGTTGATGGAAGTGCTGAAAAGTATAAGGCTCGTTTTGTCGCTCGTGGCTTCTCTCAGAAGGAAGGAATAGACTATGACGAGATATTTGCACCTGTTGCCCGATATACCACCATCCGCTCAATCATAGCCCTTGCTGCTTCGCAAGGATGGAACCTACATCACATGGATGTCAAGACCGCGTTCTTGCATGGTTCAATCAAAGAGAAAGTCTATGTGGAACAACCCAAAGAATTTGAGATTCATGATCAGGAATCTCACGTGTGCAGGTCGAAGAAAGCCCTCTATGGGTTGAAGCAGGCACCCCGAGCGTGGTATGAGAGGATCGATAGCTACTTGATGAAGTTGGGATTCACTAGAAGTGATGTCGACCCTAACCTTTACTTCAAGTTTGAAGATGACAAACCTCTCATACTGGTGTTGTACGTTGACGACCTCTTTCTAACATGTGCAGACCCTCTCATTCACAAATGTAAGAGGGAGATGAATTCTGAGTTTGAGATGAAGGACCTAGGACTGATGCACTATTTCCTAGGACTGGAATTCTGGCAGAAACCAGGGGAGCTTTTTCTATCTCAAGGAAAATATGTGGTGAAGATATTGGAAAGGTTCGATATGGTGGACTGCAAGCCCGTGACTACCCTGATGGAACTTGACTTCAAGAAGTTAAGCGGTAGTGTTGTCGAACCTGTTTTACAAAATGCTACCTAGTATTGTCAACTCATCGAAGTATTGATGTTCTTGGTGAACTCCCGTCCTGATGTATGTTTTGCAGTCAACACATTGAGTCAACATATGGTTGAGCCTCACCACACACATTCGATTGGTGCAAAGAATCTTTTGAGATATCTTTGTGGCACAATCACACATGGTTTGAGATACACTGTCGAAGATGTGAGACTACATGGATATACCGATGTTGATTGGGCAGGCAGTGTGGTGTACCGAAAGAGCACTTCCAGGTGTTGTTTCTCTTTGGGATCTGCCTCGATATCCTAGATGAGCAAGAAGTAGAAGTCAGTGGCTTTGAGCACCAACAAGGCAGAATACATTGTTGCTAGTATGGCCTCTTGTGAGGTAGTCTAGTTGCGGAATTCTTCAATGAGCTGTTTGGATTCACATTGGATACTACTGTGACCCTGTGTGACAACCAAAGCGGAATTCGTTTATCAGAGAATCTCGTATTTCATGATCACTCCAAGCACATTGATATCAGGTACCACTATATCCAGGATATGGTACAGCGGGGAGCAATAAGGCTCCAACATATCAGTACAGATGAACAGGTCGTCGACATTTTGATGAAACCCCTGAGAAAGGGAAAATTCTTGACTTTCCCAGAACTACTTGGTGTCGTTGAGAGACCCTCTTATGAGGGTGATGTATGATGCATATATTGAGCTCAGGGAGCTCCAAGGGGGCGCAGGGTACTTCTTGGAGCGACATACAACCACGGGGTGACTCACCATCCCCTGGTGGTGCGCTATGTACAAGGTGAAAGATTCAACCTTCCCCTATGACACCCCATGGCAACTATGGCACAGGATGATTAGTTCTCCTGTGGGCCAAGATGATTAGTTCTTCGTGACGATTGTGGGCCAAGATGATTAGTTCTCCTGTGGCGACTATTGGACAGGATGATTCATTCTCCTATGGACAGGATGATTAGTTCCCCTATCAAGGCGTCCTACCCATGCAGTCTAGGACTCATGGGAAGTACCTCTAATCTGATCAATGTGTAGGGAAATGGGGTTAGGGACCATTAGTAGTATTATCAATGGACGTATCGTTGTATCTACTATACTCCCTATGCTAAGATGACATCCATTGATCTGGGATCAATGATACTAATCTGGGAACAGTGAGAGTGGTTGACACACTCTAAGACTGACTTCGGGTTAGTGGAGGATGGTATGATACATCATCGATCATCTCTTCTTCTTCATAGTTCAGCAGAGCAGAGCAGAACCAAGCAGTGCAAGGTAGTGCATTTGAAGGCAGGGACAGTACCAATGGTTAGACGAATTAGCAGATGGAGTTCTCCCTACTTGAGAGGGAGTGTTAAAATTGGCAACTAGGGCCAAACTCCATGTGGGTCATCTTATTTATGGCAGCTGATATTTTTCCTAGATTCCTCTTGTAGAGAGGTGTAGGATTGATCTAAAAATCATCTGATTCCGACAAGTATTTATGGAGATATGAATTTATTTGTATTTACTTGACAAATTGTCAATGTCGGCCAGCAACTAAATGTGTGGCACACATGCCCAGCAAATCATATAAGTACAAGTGAGGTTGATTCATCATCAACTCATCTCATCTCACTCAATCTTCTCTCTCTCTCCTTAGCTTTGGGTTACACAAGGAGCAGCTCACACGTGGGAAGGAGGAGCATGCAGAAGGGCAAGGAAGACGTAGAAAGGAGGACGCAGAAGTTGTTGAAGGTCTCTTTGACCAGTGTTGACCAACCATTGACCTTAGAAGAGTGTGATTTTGGTGTGGCTACCTCTCCTAGGCAGGGCACAGATTTTGGCATGCAAACCGCAGCAATCTGACCTCTGGTTTGACTAGCGTTGACTACCCTAGTTTGGGGCAGCAAGATGACTTTAGTCAACAGCAGTTTGACTATGTTTTAGGGGCTGTTTATGGGCTGCTTCTTCAGGCTGTTCGAGGACTAGTTGACAGGGAAATTGACCAAGCATATTGGAGGTCAATTTCATCTCGTTTGACTAAGTTTGACTTTGTTGATCTAGGGTTTGTTGTGGCTGATATAAAATTACAGAATTCTGATTTTGTATTATTTCTCTCCGCTGAACTATTGAAGATAAACGAAGATTTGATCAAAGGGTTTCCCCGCATTGGGGTTTGTCCTTGGCTAGCTACCACATCTTGTGTCTCTTGTCTTGGCTTGTTTTCTGTCGATTGTTTAATGTTCTATCTGCACTTTACTTAATGTATATGTGATTGCTAATTAGTGGCTAATAAGAAGAAAAGAAGTTGCTCTAAGCATAGAACATACCATAATTTAACAATAACTAACCCTTAAAAATAATGTGATTTTCAAACAAAGGGAAAGCTTTAAAATGCCTGCGGCTTGCCCTACAAAAATAGCCACAAAATAAATAAATAAATTTTAAACCTTTTAAAAAATTTAATTTAGAAGAATAAATTCCCTTTTCCAAAACTCTTATTTTCAGATCTACAAAACGAATTTAGATGCAGAACATAAGATAGCATAAAATATTCACAATATTATTTATAAATTTACAATGGCTAAGTTTTAAACCAATTTTTTTTTTTTAATTATGCCCCTCGTCCCCTCCTCGTCCCCCTCGACCCCCCACGACCCCCTCGTCCCCTTTTCAGAAACAACTCCTCAGGACAGGGAAACGACCCCCTGGCACGTCCCCCTGCATACCCTGATTTTTGGGAGCATGGGAAAACAACCCCTTCTTGTCCCCAAGTCCCCAAAGCGCAGGGGAGCTAGGAAACTAGACCCCTGGTGGGGCGAGTCCCCATGGAACGTTGTACGTCGACAACGTGGTGGTTGTCCCTGAAGATGCAGATCCATTGAGGAAGTATAGATCATAAATGGTGAAGGCCAAGAGGATGATCCTTGATGGAGTAAAGGATCACGTAGTGTGTCATGTCGCTAGCAAAGGGACTACTAAGGAGATGTGGGATTCCTTGGCTACATTATATCAGGGATCTTCCGAGTAGCGCAAAATGTACTTAGAGCAGAAGCTGAGATCTACTCAGATGCAGAAGGGGGAGTGTGTGGTTCCTCACAAAGCTGAAGGAAACCTATGATGAGTTGTTTGTTGCAGGGATACACCTCAAGGTTCAGAGTTGGTTAGACTGGCCATCAATTCTGTCTTAGATGAGTGGCAAGTCTTTGTCCAAAGTATCCTGGGTTGAGCAGCCTTGTCGAATTGGGATGAGATGTGCACAGCTCTCAAACAAGAGGAGCTGACGAGAGACTTAGTCAAGGTTAGACTTGATGGAAGCAACAGCAGTGGGTCGAAGCCCAAGGAGGAGGATATGCAACCCTTGCATCGAAGGGATAGCAGGAGTAACGGAGACGTAAGAAGACGTCTCGAAGATCAAGTGTTTCAAGCGTGCTGAGATGGGTCACTACACTTCTCAGTGTCCTGTCAAGAAGAAGGACAAGGATGAGAAACATGATTTGAAGGCTACGACCATGAAGATCAAAGAGGAAGAGTTCGCCATGACAGCTGAGATACCTCGAGGAGGGAGGTGGGTTGATTTGGAGTTGTAGTTCGAAAGAGCTACAAATGGGCAGGATTCTTGAGGAGTCCACCTCTCGGATCAATACCTTGCTACGAGAGCCTAGATCAAGGGTAGCAAGATGAACTAGTGTCGGATGGTGCCAAGGAGTGTCGGGGAGACAATTGTAGTGGCTAGGAGCGCAGAGCAGAGTTGGCAGCAGTGCAGATGGCACAGAACAGAGGTCAGCAGCAGCACAGTATATTTAGAGGGTCAGTAGAGACTAGCAGCAATCAGGCTTCAGCATTCATGCGGTATCATACTAAACATTGTTAGTTCAACAATTTTGGATGTTTTTCCGTTGTTGATGGAGTAGCAGCAACAGTTTGCAGTGCACTAGTAGTTCGCAGTGGCAGTGCTAGCAGCAGCACAGATGTTGCACTTGAGAGGGCAATGTAGTACGGATGCAGTGTTGAAAGTGGAAGTGTCAACAGCAATACAGTTACAACAACAATGCAGTAGTTGGTGGACAACATGTCAAACATCAGCAGCGCAGAGGACAATGCTTCAGAGTCAAAGTAGTATGCAGAAGCGTATATTGCTAGAGCACATTCCTCGCTAAGAGGGAGTGTTGATTTGGGGTAGCATCGGATGTGCTTTAGGTCTCAAATTTTGCAGGGAGGCTTGGGGACATGTATTCCAAAGAACCTAGAAAGTGTTTGGGGACCCTAAGTCTTAACTTAGGAAATTATACATATTAATGGGTATTAATCTAATTGTGGGTGTAACTTCTAGAAAAAGACGAGGATCAAGCTAAAATGATCTTAGCAATTGATTAAATTATAATCTAGGTCATTGAATGTCAACAAGAAGAATATTTAAGGGAGCTTGAGGTCATTTGGAAAATATACCAAGAGATAAATAGATCGAATTTCTAAAGTAACAAGTTCTCAAGAGGAAATTATGATCGAGGAGATTTCTTGCAAAGAGGGGCAGTGAGTATCCGGAAGAAGGAAGTTTCCCTGGTCCGGGGAGTACGAGGCAGAGAGAGCGCAGAACGACATCCAGAGAGAGGCAGACGCTGGCCCACGTAGAGCTGATGCAGTCACAGCGCAGGCCTTAGAGGGAGATCAAATTCCTGTTGAGGAAATCGAGTTTCACTAGCCAGGAGCCGGGGTGGGAGACCCGGAGGCAGAGATTCGGATTTTCCAGCGAGCAGAGGGTCTAGAGAAATAGTGTGATACCAAGCAGAGGTGACGCAAGAACTGCGTAGAAGTGATGCAATTTTGCACAAAGGGTATGCAGAGGCTCCAGTTCAGCGTGATCAGACTCAAATTTTCCCAGTGACTGGGTGATATCATCTCACCATTCATTTTGTCCAGTTTCTCTCTGTATTTGATTGCTAGTTGAGCATCTAAGAATTGTACTCAAATTTTCTCCTGCATAATAATAAAACCCTCAGATCTGCTGCACCGATTTTCCCACATTGGGTTTTTCCAAGAACATTTGTCCACAAATAACTATGTCAATTGTGTTGTATTTTTTTTCTTGCTTAGTCTCTTGTTTCCGCATAATATTTAATTAAGTGAAGGTTGCAGTGTATGTATTACGATATTTGTCGTAGGAAACTGCAAGTAATTTGTTTAAAGGAATTTTAAAAATAGGAGTAATATCATCAATTGTTGTAGTAGGGATTTCGGTTGAGGAATTTTCACACTAGTCAAATCTTCTTGGTCTTTTGGATGTTGATTGCCTTTACCATGGTTGCATACCTCACGATCTCTTCCTTCATTTCACACATTTCATTCCAGGAGCTTCCAATCAAAGTTCCTTAATTGTAGTCATTCACCTCATACTTCATATGAGGACATATTATGTTGATTTCATCTAGTGTGACCAATGCCTTCCTGCATCCTTTCAGAGGAGGAGATCCTTTTGCCTTTGATCATGCTTCTCAATATAGAAGTAGTGATCCATGTTACCTACAACCATATGACATGACATTATAATAATAAATACAAGCATACCTACCTCATTTAGCTTTAGGTCAACAAGGCTTCGTTCAACAGATTCCTTGATTAAAAAAAAGATCTTCAACCCCTTGATCTGCTTTATTTCTTATGTCATCATACCATCATCCCATGAACTCCACAAGTTGGAGTTCTTGATGAAACACTTGCTTCCTCTCTAGATCGATGAACCCTCCGATGAGGATTCCATCAGAGAATCTTCAGGATCTTGCATATCCCTATCCGGCAGATGTTTCCTTTTTGACTGGATGTATGATGAGCCTTGTCTTGGATGACTTTTTCCTTAAGTTTGCAATCAGGTTCCCAAGAGTTATATTCTTCATATTTGACTACCTAGGATTTTGTTCCAAACATCCTTCATGTTTCCTATGGTGATGTCACGAGCTCTTGCTTCTAATGCTTCCATGATGCCACGATGCATCTTATTATTTATTATAGCCATATCCTATAACATAAGATTTAGAAGCTATGTCAAGACCTTTTGTTTGGGAGGCTATCTCAGCACAGTAGAGATCTCTTACTTCCTCTTTCTTGGACTTCTTTTCTTCAACTTCCTTCACTTCTTCGGTGATATAGGCTTCTTCTCTTCCTCTTTTGATATTGTCCCTTTAGGACAATCTCTCCTATAATATCCATAATTTTATCTTTTTTACATCCATAGCAATGAATCTCAATTATGCTCTTCTTTCTTTTCTGAGGAACAAATTTTCCAAACTTCTCTTTCCTCCTTGCAATTGTTTGAGTCTTTAGTTTTCAACACTTTTAACCTCAACTTGTCTTTGTGAAAATTTCTTCATAGAAATGCAATTGCAGTGACTGATATTATTTCTTCTACCTATTAATTCAGAAATAAGTTACTATTCACAATGTTTCTACAACAAATATCAAAATAAATTCTATTGTAGCCTTCACAATTAAAATATTGCAGAAAGTAAATGTAAGGAAAAATATTAGCACAAGTATAATCACAATAACAGTTATTTTTGGACAATTGTCCTCGGAAAAAGCCAACGTGGGAAAACCAGTGCAGTAGATGAGGGTTTCTTAATTGATCTTCAGCAAAAATCTCATGTACAAGATAGAACCAGCAGAATAGAAGAGGAATTTTTGTGAGATATTTTACAACCAATATTCTCACGCTTCTCAGCGAAATTCTAACACTAGAGAGGACCTGCTACCCCCTTTGCGTCTCAGTGTGTCAACCCTCTGCGCCAGTGCGTCAGCTTTTGCGTAGGGACTACGCAGTCCCAATGTCACAGTCTTTGCATTGTCCCTCCTTTGCTCTGTCTCTTTCTTCTGCTTGTGCACTCCTGACTGACGTTGATACCCTCTATCTTTCTCACCTACAACTCTCCCTCTAATCTGATTTCGTCTTGCCGAACTTCAACCAGTGAGAAAATTGATCTTACTTGGGTAACTGAGTACTTGCCTAGTGTGTCTTCCAAATCATATTGACTTGATCCTCGTCTTCTTCTAAAAGTTTCACCCACAGTTTAATTAATACCTTTTAATTATTTTAATTTTCCAAGTTTAAACTTAGGCACCCATTAAAAATAATTAATTATTTTAATAAAACTGTGTCCAGCTAGAATTTCTCAAAACGACTTATGGGTATTGTGGAATACATGTGTCCTAGCCTCTTGCAAATTTTGAGGCTTAGAGCACATCCGATGCTACCATAAATCAACAGTCTTCTTCTATCTTGCATAGAAACCACAAATTGTCGAATGAGGTAACTTTCTTATCCCCTTGGACATGTGTTACCTTGTTCATCAGTTAGTGTATTTAGAACAATGATGATTATCTTCTTATCGTCTCTCCTAGATCTTGCAGTTGAGATCTTAAGAAGATATCTCTTCATTCTTTGATACCTTCAATTTTGTGTAGATCGAATCTAAGTCATGTAACCTTCTTTATCGCATCTTCAGAGAATAGTCTTACGAGCTCATCATATACATCTCTTTGATGTCTCCAATATTGATATATGAGGGGACCTTTCATAAGAATCCCTTTCCATGTATTTAGAGGAGACCTTTTTCATTGATGTGTTCAATGACTTCACTTTCTTCAAGGACTATGTCTATCCTCCTTTTTCATGCAAGGAATTTTGATGACCCAACCAGCTTATAGATCTCCTTGCAAACACAAAGTCATTTTACCAAATTTGATTAAAGAATGAAATATACTTACTTGACAAATGAAGATGAAATCTTCAACTTGATCACTTTGATGATGGTTGAAGAAGATGTATATTTTGTTTCTTTCTCGGATGATCTTCTTCAAGGACAAGGAGAGGATCCTTGCTTCAATGAGAGGGAACTTACCTTATAGCTTTAAAGATGATGATAATGCCTTCTCGCTTTCAAGATACTTCAACTACTTTGGTAGTGAATGAATGCAGATCAAAATTGCTTCTAGGGTTTCGACTTTCTTCAAGATAATGTGATCTTCGCCTTCAAAGTATTTTGAGTTGTCTTGCTTTGTAGATAGCTTGATGAGGGTCTTTGATGACTAGAGGATCCAAAACTTTTGTTGTTGTCGATTGCTTCTTTGATGTAGATCTTGATTTTCTTACTTTGATAACCGTCGACTTGCTTAGATGTCTTTCTTGAAACTCGATCCTTCAGTGTCTCTTTGATCAGAAGCCCTTCCTTTGAATTTTGCACCTTAGCTCTGATACCATGTTGAGCAATCTAGGGCATTAACATTAGGTGATTTCTCTTTGATTAGTAATTTTTTGTGAATGCATTTTACTTCTTTAGATTAGGATCTTCTTCATGTTAGATTATTAGTGTTATTCTTCATCAAACAGCAACAAATGCACGAACATAAATAGACAAGAGATACAGCATGTAGGCTATGAGCCAGGGCCAAAACCTCTCACTCTTTGAGAGGAAAACCTGAACAAATTCTTCTTATAAAGATTCCAATTGACGAATACCAGGACCAAGACCCTTGACCTATTAGCCATTCCATGATCAAGACACGAGTCATCTTAACTGTCAACCTTTTGCTCTGGTCTTCTTGATTACTCTTCCACTTCTTAACATTGAGACTATGTCACTTGAAACCTTCACTGTGATAGCAATGATAGAGTTGCAAAATCCATCACTGTAATATCATAACAAATCTCATCACTGCACTGAGATCTTCATTACTGAGATCTTCATTACCGAGATCTTGTCACTTTGTAGGAACATCGAGACTTCATGAATGGTAATCATGTCCAAACTGTGACATCATCAAGACTGTGACTTGAGCGAGGTTAGCACTGGATCCTTTTCCTTGTGGCAGCACCGAGACTTCTTCAGAAATTACATCAAAACATAGTCTTCTCATATCACCGAACAATAGACTCTCCTCAACACCAAAACAGTTTCACTGCAATCTTCTATACAAAGTACAGAGTTATCTGAACTTTTCAGAGCTAGGCAACCTGAATAGAGGAATCTGAATTGTTCACTATCTCTGTCCTCTGAAATCACAGAGAGAGACCACCGAACTTTTGACTGTCGTTTTCTTCATGATATGGAAATGTGACTACTTCAAGAACATCGAATTGTGGTCTATGCAGAGACCAATCTTCTTCGTCATCACACTGGTCTCTTTTTAATAGGGATCCGAATTCCCTTCCCTACAAAACTGTAGTTGTGTAGCCTTGTAGCCTTCACCAAAACAAAGGTAACCCGAGTCTTTTTCTGCTCCCGAAAACTCACAGATATGAGAAGTTCTTTTTTGTGGTTATGCGAAGAGCCTAGCCTCCTATATATAGCGGTTTGTCCATATACTCAAGCTGACATAAGCATCTGAATGGGTGGTTCTCCTTAATGTGAGCCAACATGAGTTTGTCACTGATATAGAAGTCGACATCAAGAGAAGAGGATTGTGCTTGTCTTTTGAGGGCTTTCTAGGCACTTAATTGACTCATATACATTTTACACATGCTCAAGAAGAGCTCTTCATACATGACATTAATTCTTTGACCAAATGACAAATCTTAAGCCTCTTAATGGGAGCCATCTAAAATAAAATTCACTTGCTAATGAAACCCATGAAGCAAGGCCTGCAAAAATCATTTTATTTTCTTTATTACATCATTTGCAAAAGTCACAATTACATGTCATTATGAAGACCGAACCTACTAACACTTTTCAACAACACGAAGTGGTCAACAATTCCATTACCATAGATGCTTTCCTGTCACCTTAACTGGGTGTTCCCTCTCACACTAAAAACATATCTTGTTACGTTAATTCAAGTTGCTCCTGTTGTTATTGCTACCTTTCAGGAGATTAGATATCTAGCCTAACAATGTCAATGATAGTTCATCATCTCAAACTCGAAGGTCAACTCCCTCTAAAGCTAAAACAAGGCTCTCTAACTGTTCCCTTTGTAAGTAAATCATTCTGCCACAATTGCTCCCTCTGACGCAGGAGTCTTTTTTCTTTTGTCAAGGAAAAATCATATAATAATAAGATGAACCTAGAATCGTCAGATATTCATCAATCCAAGAACATCAAGCCCAATGTGCCTGTTTGTGATCGTACAAATCCTTCTTCAATCATGAGAATTCTTTCTCATGTACCTCAAATCCTTGAGGTAGCTCTATTTAAACTTTTCCTCTTCAATCATTTCATTGAGAAAAACAATCTTTGCATCCACCTGGTGCAATTTCAAAGCTATGATAATAGTTCTAAGTTCTAACATGAGTGTGCCTCACAACAAGACCAAACAGCATGTCACGACCTCTCCCTCATACTGGGGGAACCTTCTATTCCTAAATCTCGCCTTGTACTTGTCTATACTATCAACTGCATCATGCTAGACCATTGACTTCTTTTTGGCACAATCAAGGTATATTTCGAACTTGCTGATCACTCTGAGCTCAGAGCTAATCTAGTACAATATCTTTCAACACAAACCTCGATTCAAGGAAAGTCTTCTTGTCACACGCTTTGCTTCATTCTTCCATTTCTTCCATCAACTACTAGAGCCTTGGTAACCTTCAATACATACCGAAAATCCTCACTAAGAGGGCATGGGAGAACAATTATGACCAAGCAAATGATACAAAGACAAGAGATTAACTAATAGCAAAAACAATAACAATAGTAATAATCAAAAAAGAGAAATATAGAATAGTTATCTTTTGAGAAGAATGCCAGCTCCCTCTTCATCTTTATTCTTCATGCATCCATCTTGCAACTTTATCAACCTTATCCATATTGTCACCATGATGTCATTTCTTCCTTGCATGAGTCAGAATTTGTACTTCCAGCAAAAAAGTTGATCTAGATTCAATACCGAGGTTATGTCTATTAACCCTAGAGATTTCTTATCCAAGCCCATTTTTCCTACTATAGTTTACAAACCCTAATCCAAAATGTCCAAAACCCTAGAAAATTTTTGTGTCCATCACTATCATCAATCAATCCATGATAAGTCTTAGTTTCACCAAACCAAGTAGCTCGGCTTCTTCAAAAACATTGTAGCAACAACAATAATAGATTCCATCAAAATAGATCTCAACATTCAAATACCCGTAATAGCAAGGCTTCCCACAACATCACATATGTCATCAATACTTTAGAAACTTCGAACTTTGAAGCAACAAATCAGCTCAAAAAATTCAAACCAACATGTCTCTAATTGTATGTCCTAGGTCTAACACAAATGACTTGACCTTATCATGAGAGCCTCTGATTTCTAAATTGAAGAGAGACTTGACTTCTTTCCCATTGAAATTTGGGGCAGCTATAGGACAAATTTCCCCATAGGAACCCAACTACCACAAAGAAAGCCCACCTGGTCCCAAGGGAGAATTTATATTGGATAAAGAAATATTATTATTAATGTGGTACTCCTATTTTATGTGACAAAATTTATTTGGGCGTGCAAACATTAAGGCATTTGATTAAATATTATTTAGAATCTGAATTTTCCCTCCAATGTTTCAAGTCGACCTGCCCAAAAGTTTGGACCCTTCGTACATGGAAACAACTATATATACCCATTCATCCTCCTCCAAAAGTCACGAATTATCTGTGGAAAAGATACTTTTCTGAGGTTCTGAGGCTACAAGAGATGAAAAAATCTGAGGTCGGGAGTGCGAGTATCTTCTTGGAGATGAAGTGTATTTTTATGGCAACTCGTTGAGGTTCTGTGGCAGTTGCTTTTGGTGTGAAAATTCTATCACTGCAACAACTGATTTACTTTTCCTACTTATTCCAGAACAAGTTATTCATGAAATTACTTCAGTAAACATTAAAATAAATATTGTTGCAGATATCACACTGTAATACAGAAAACAAACATATGCACAAGAACCAACACATTGACACAGTTATTTTGGACAACAGTCCCCGGGAAAACCAAATGTGGGAAAACTGGTGCAGCAAGGGAGGTTTTTATTATTCAACAATTCTTCAATACAACAGGGTGCCAAACTGGCTTACCCACAGAGAGAAATAATTCTCCAGCACTTCTCCCAATCCCAGCATCAGCTCAACTAAACTCTGTGTGGCTCTCCAACCCTCTGCGTCAGCCCTAGGCCTCTTTGTGTTACCCACGCAGGCCCAGCTAGTGACTGCGCAGTCTTCTGTTACCTCTATGTCTGCTTGAAAAACCCTTCGTTTGCCTCTCCTGCCTCAGCACTAATCTTCAGTGATTGCCCCTGCCTCTCTGCTTCGTACTTGCTGCCTCTTGACTACTCACCAGACCACTGATTCAATTTCTCAGCTAACCACGCTCCAGAAATTGAACTGACTGGTCTCCCTTAGTGTGTTCTCCAAGTGACCCTCAATCCTCCTCTTATACTTTTCTCGTTGACACATCAATGGCTGAGATCAAGTCCCTAATCAACGGCTAAGATTAGATCTGGCGTGATCCATAACTTTTGGACCATTCTAACACAGTTTTATATTAATTCACATTAATATTTTATTTTCCCTAAATTTAGACTTAGTGACTCCACTAAAAATATTAATTATTTTAATATCTCTTAAACAGTTTAGAATCTGCCCAAACCCTTTCTGGGTATTGGAGGTCTCATGTGCCTTAGCCTCTCCACCAATTTTCGCGGCTAGAGCACATCCGATGTTACCACAAATCAACACTCCCTCTTAGCGAGGATTGTGCTCTAGTAATACTCCTCACTGAGCAATCACTCTAATCATCCGACATCGGTCCATGTGCTGATGCTAGGCCTGCTACCCAACATCCTCTGCACTGTTGCATCTTGTACTGCTACCCATGCCCCTACCACTGCCATCACTTTGATCATCCGGCATCGATCCATGTGTTGATGCTAAGCCTGCTGCCCAACATCCTCTGCACTGTTGCATCTTGTACTGCTACCCATGCCCCTGCCACTGCCACTGCTACATCCATACTGCAACATGTGTTGTTGCTAGTCCTTTCTCCCAACACTACATCCGCACTGCAACTCCCTCTGCATCTTTGCTATTATTACTTCCATCTCTGCTATTGAAATGGGTTCTTTACGATCCCTATATTTTCCTAGAAGTAGTCAAACTTAGTCTTTCCAAGGGCCTTGGTGAGGATGCCTGCCGCCTGTTCTCCTGTAGGAGTGTAGCTCAATTGTACAACTCCTCGTTGGACAGTCCCTGACAAACTGACACTGGATATCAATACGCTTCGACCTATCATGAAACACTTGATTCTCAGAGAGCTTGATGCAACTCTGATTATCGCACATGATCCTAGTTGCCTCCATATTCCTTCTGAATAGGTTCACAAGCAATTTTCTAAGCCATATGGCCTCACACGAAGCTATGCTTTCCGCCATATATTTTGCCTCAGATGAGCTCAGAGCCACGGACTACTGTTTCCTACTGCACCAGGAGGTCATTCTTGATCCAATGTTGAAACAATTCCCAGATGTACTTTTCCGATCCACTGAACTTCCTGCCCAATCTGCATCAGTAAATCCACTCAATCTGACATC
Organism: Pinus taeda; assembly: GCA_000404065.3. Taxonomy (NCBI): domain Eukaryota; kingdom Viridiplantae; phylum Streptophyta; class Pinopsida; order Pinales; family Pinaceae; genus Pinus; species Pinus taeda. Next base: position 25,685 of record APFE031046268.1, read on the forward strand.
CTTACGCCTAGTGTAAAAGAGTCCATAATCGACTGTTTCCTGTAAGTACCTGAGAACATGTTTCGTTGCTACCCAATGCACCCTCTTCGGTTCCACCATGAACTGACTGAGGGAGTTGACAGCGTAGCAAATGTCTGGCCTGGTATTGACCAAATACATCAGGGACCCTATAAGCTGCCTGTATAGGGTGGGATCGACATCCTTGCCTTCTAATGCACCAATCTTCTTTCAGTTGGTGATCATTGGCATATCCATTGCAGTCCTCCATCCTGAATCTTTTCAAGATTTCTGTAGCATACCTCCCTTACCCAAGGAGGATTTCTTCCTTCTGCTACCAAACTTCCAACAACCCTAGGAAGTAGCGTATTCATCCCAAAGCCTTCATATTGACTTATGTGGCTAGATTCTTCTTACAGTGCCCAATGAGTCTAGATGATCCTGTCAGAAAGAGATCATCCACATACAATACTAACATTAGCAGCTCATTCTCTATAACCAAATAGTAGATATTTGGATCCACGTCACTCTTGACAAACCCCATCTTCTGCAAGTAGCCATCTATTCGACCATACCATGCTCTCGATGCCTATTTCAACCCATACAAGGCTTTCTTCAATCTACATACATGAGACTTCTTCTCATGAATTTCAAAGCCCTCCGGTTGCTCAATGTATACCTCCTCTTCTATTACCCCTTTCAGAAATGTCGTTTAAACATCCATCTGATGTATCTCCCACCCTATCTGGGCTGCAAGAGATATCACAGTTCTACTAGATGTATACCTAGCTACCGAGGCGAAGGTCTCCTCATAGTCAATCCCTTCCTTTTGAGCATACCCCTTAGCCACAAACCTAGCCTTGTATTTCTCAACACTGTCATCTGCAGTGTATTTGATCTTGTAGATCCATCTTGAACCTACCACTAATTTGTCTTGAGGCCTTGGCACCACCTCCTAGACATTGTTTACCATTATGGAGTTGTATTCCTCCACCATCACATCAAGCCAAACCTGATGTTGAGCTGCCTCCTTGAAACTGGCAGGCTCTCCATCCTGAGCTACTAATGCCTGATATCTATCTGACTATTTTCGTTCCCTCTTATTGTTTCTTGGTGCACCGATGAAGTCCTCTTCATCTCGCAAAATCTAACGAAGTTCCCTGCTAGTTCTTCCTCTACCAACAGGTGCTTTTGTTCGCTCCTCCTCCTCATCCTGAGAATCTTCCCGTCCTGAGGAATAATTCTTCACTTCTGTTGATTGAAGAGGCTTAACCAACGACACCTCTTTCGACTACTCCTCAGAAGGCATCTCACGAGATCATCTGAAGGTCCTCTCCTCCATGAACTTTACATCTTGTCGTACTACTACATTCCTGCTCCCTAGAAGATAGATTCTTTATGCCTTAGCGTTCGTGCTATATCCCATCAAATATCCCTTTTCCGCAGTCTGATCCAACTTCTTCCTCTTTTCTTGGGGTATCCGGCAATATACTAAACTCCCAAATATCCTGAAATGACTGACTTCAGGTGTCTTCCCTGTGAAGACTTTCTCTGGATTAATCTTGCCCAATACCCGATGAGGAGTCATGTTCTGAACATAGACTGTTGTGTTGCATGTTTCCGCCCACAGGAATTTTGGCATATCCTGATCATACATCATGGCTCTAACTGCTTCTACAATAGTCTTGTTATTTCTTTCTGCCACCCCATTCTACTCCAGATTGTAGGGAGGTGTCCACTCTCCTCTGATTCCCTCAGCGCAAAAACTAGTGAATTACTTATCGATGTATTCTCCACCATTATCTGAGCGTAAAAATTTTATTTTCTTCCCTGTCAGATTCTCCACCAGAGCCTTGAACTCTTGAATCGACAGAAAACCTCATCCTTGGTTTTCAAAAAATAAATCTAAGTTTTGCTTTAGTGGTAATCAATGAAGGTAAGGAAATACTCGGCACCACTGAGAGCTTTGACGGACATAGGTCCGCAGATATCTGAGTGTATCAATCCTAGTACACTCTTGGCCCTGTGTTTCCTCCTAGGAAAATGTTGCCTTGGCATACTTTCCTAGAGCACATCCCTTGCATACATCATCTCGTTTCGTACTCAAACCTAAAACTCCTGGTATCGTGCTCGTAAGAATTCTTAGAGCTCCATGGTGCAAGTGACCCATTCTTCTTGTGCCATAGTTCGTTCAAGTCCTTGTCTCCATGACTGTGTATTAATGTCATTGGTGATTCTAGTTGTAATCTATACAACCGATTACTTTTGATCCCAATCTGGACTTTCTTTTTCCAGCTCGAGTGTTTGATGTATACCTTCTCCTTGATGAAATAGACGTCATAGCCATTGCCTTGTAGTTGCGATACGGAAAGTAAGTTCATCCCCAATCCTGGTACAAGCAACACATTTGTAGCACGGAACCGTTCTCCCGATTCTGTCTGAAAGACTATGGTACCCTTCCCTACTGGAGTACACTTTGCGTTGTTCCCCATGGTGATCTGAAAGTTCATCTTCTCTTCTCAATATTCTAAGAAACACTCCCTGATTCCCGTCATATGCCATGAGGCTCCATTGTCTATATACCATACTTCTAATGATGCAACAATAGTCATACACGTTACTTCTTCTTCTAGCCTAGAAGCTAACATAGAGAAATCGACATCTCTTTCTCTTGTGCAATTTTCTGAAAATCTGTGTGAGTCCCCTGACGTGGATGCCTCTGCATCGTGGTCTCGACCCATAACTGATTTTCCCTTCCTGTCTCTGATTACTCGCTCTGATACCATATGAAAATTCTATCACTGCAGCTTACTTATTCCACAATAAGTTATTCATAAAATTACTTCAATAAACATTAAAATAAATACTACTACAGATATCACACCATAATACAGAAACAAACATATGCACAAAAATCAACAAATTGACACAGTTATATTGGACAGCAGTCCCCGAAAAAACCCAATGCAGGAAAACGGTGCAGCAAGGGAGGTTTTTATTATTCAGCTATTCTTCAATACAACAGGGTGCCAAACTGGCTTACCCACAAAGAAATAATTCTCCAGCACTTATACCAATCCCAGCGTCAGCCCGGTTGACCTCTGCGTGGCTCTCCAACCCTCTGCATCAGCCCCTGCTAGACTGCGTAGGCCCTGGGCCTCTCTGCGTCACCCACACAGGCCCACCTAGTGACTGTGCAGTCTTTTGTTGCCTCTATGTGTGCCTCTCCTGCCTCAGCGCTGATCTTCAGTCGTTAATCCCGCCTCTCTGCTCCGTACTTGTTGCCTCCTGACTGCTCACCAGAGCACTAATTCAATTTCTCAGCTAACCCCGCTCTAGAAATTGAACTGACTGGTCTCCCTCAATGTGTTCTCCAAGTGACCCTCAAGCCTCCTCTTATACTTTTCTCGTTGACACATCAACAATCAAGATTAAGTCCCTAATCAACGGCTGAGATTAGATCTGGCTTGATCCATGACTTTTGTACCATTCTAACACAGTTTTATATTAATTCGCATTAATATTTTATTTTCCCTAAGTTTAGACTTAGGGACTCCATTAAAAATATTAATTATTTTAATATCTCTCAAACTGTTTAGAATCTGCCCAAACCCTTTCTACGTATTGGAGATCTCATGTGCCTTAACTTCTCCACCAATTTTCGTGGCTAGAGCACATTCGACGCTACCCCAAATCAACATTTGGTCTCTCTATAGGAGCTCGTTTTGTTGAAGAATGTAACTAGTGTCGGTCTTCATAATTGTATTTGACTCTTGAGTCATGAAAAATAAAATTATTTATAAAAGAATTTTTTCTTGACTTATTAAAGCATGTGTTTCATGCTTGGGTCAATGATCAATAGGTCATAGCACCCATTGTGTACTCTAGGATTTTTGTATTGAGTCAAAGTCAAAATTATTATGTAAATGATATTTTTTAAGCTTCTTATGTCAAAGAAGAAAAATATGTTTTAAGTCAAAATGTATGACAAGCCTCCATCCTTCAAGTCAGCTTCATCATCTACAAAAACCAGCTCCTAAAGTCGGCTTGGCCTACTGTTCATGTCGTTCTTCAAGTATAGTGACAAACCACTATATATACCCTAGTGTTCGACCTTATTTGGTGTAGCGAAAATCATGTGATTCGATTTACAATTTCTCTCAAAGGAAAAGGACGGAAAGTCTTTTAAGGTTTACAGAGAGAAATCTACTACCCTAAAGAAGCTGAAAATCTCAAGATTATAAAGGAGAATCAAAAGTCTCAAGGCTACGAAAGGGACCGAATGGTAGTATTGTTTCAGGGTTGAAGTATAGTACTGTTCCAAAACTAAAGTATAATACTGCAGGACCGAAGATCAATATTGTTACAAGATTGATATATACCATGAGTACAGAAATGAAGTATGGTTACATGCTCTAAAGGTACAGGATAACAAAAAGAACAGAAACCTATTTGATGTTGACTTATGAGTTATTTGCATCGTCGTCTTGAGAGATGGAGGGAGGTCCTGGTCTAAGAAGGGTCTTGGATTGTTACAACTTGATATGATTTTATAGAAGAAAAGGTTTGACTAGGTTTTCCCCTAAAGGAGGTGTTTTGCCCTGGTTGAGTGCCTACATCTCGTGTCCCTTGTTGTGATCTTCATTGTTTGGCATTTGTCTTGATGAAACTTACATAATAAATTGAACGAAGAACTAATAAGTAGAAAAGAGTAATCACAAGAGAAATTTACCTAAAGAACTTAATCCATAAGATGCCCTAAATATCTCAACATGGTATCAGAGCAAGGTTCATTGGCATATTGCAGATAGAAGGACACAACAGTAAGTAGAAGGCTTCAAAACTAGAAAAATATGTGAGTTAAAGAGGATTGAGCTTCTAGAACGAAGAATGAATCATGGTCATAACTATAGCTTAAATCACAGACCTGAGTGATTAGGCCGCAATATTGAACTTGAAAGCCACTACAATAAAAGGGAACCAAGAAGCATTTTTGGAGATCTGAATAGCCAGATTACTAGCTTTGACAAAACTGAGCTCAAAGGAAAGAAGAACACTGACCTATGCATAAAATATAGAATCTAAAATCAGACATCTGAATTTCTATATATTATCTCAGGAATCCGAAAAAGACTCTGCCATCCGAATTATTAGAAGGTGAATAAGAACTTGTTGAATAAGAGCTTACCTAAGCTAATTAAAAGCTACTGCCACCATAAAGACTATAGTCATCATTAAAAGGGTATAACTCCGTAAACCAATAAAGAGGAGTGCCTAAGGCATAGAATCTAAAGAGATCTGTGCATACAAGGGGAGACCTATAAAAGCTGATAAAAGAGAATCTCTGCTACGAAAGGTATTTTAAGCAGTCTATATCAATAAGAAAAGAAGCATATATCAGTATGAGTGAAGTTCATTTGGAGACATACAGCAAGTCCATTCTATATTACAGTCAAGAGAAAGCAGCGAACATTTTCGAACAAGACTGCAGTCTTCATCAAAGTCAACCTTGCAAGAAAAGGCAACAAACTCAATGGAATATAAATCTTTCTAGCGTGAAAGACAAAGGTATGTAAGTTTCAAGGTATGTATATCATGCTTATTTAAGAATCTAGTACAGTGATGCGGGGGAGCGCCCCCCCCCCCATTCGACCCGCTCCGAAGCGCGCTCCGGGCCGGAGCGGCCGGAACGGGTCGGGAGCGCGCTCCCCCAATCGCTCCGGACGGGAGCGATTTTCCGAGACGCGCTCCGTAAAAAAAATTGCGCTCCCTGTCGTGAGGAGCGCTTCAGGAGCGATGCTCCCGGAGCGCTTTTTAATGCCCGGGAGCGATAGGGGAGCGATCGCTCCCGGGCATTAAAAAACGCTCCGGGAGCGAATTTTAAAAATTCGGGAGCGGTTCAGCGGAAAAAAATTCCGCGGACCCGAAAATAACAAAAAAATTAACTTAGTTTTTTGGATTTATAAGCCCAATGGGCCAAAACAAAATCATTTCAATGAGATTGAGCTTGAGTTTGAGAGCAAAGGAGCAAGGAGCAAGAGCTGAGGAGCAAGGAGCCAGAGCTGAGGAGCGAGGAGCAAGTGCCAAGGAGCGAGGAGCAAGCTTGCAAAGGTAAGTAACTTAATCATTTAGTTAGTTTAGTTGGTTAGGTGGTTAGTTTGGTTAGTTTAATTTACCTGTTTGAGTTTAAAGATCATTAATTTAAATTAAATTAATAAATTAAATGAATTAATTCCAATAAACTAAATTAATTTGCAGATTCAAGACTCAAACCCTACAAACATCAAACACGATGGACCTAGGGATTTTTATTGGCATTTTCCTCTTCCTGGTCCCTTTTCTGGTTATTATGGTGGTGGAGAGTAGGAAACGGAGGGGGCCTGAAACTGAAGAGGTGGATGAAGAAGCCGGAGGAAGTCAAATAGGTGAAAACCCCAGTGAGGAGGATGTGGAGGAGGGTGAACATGAGGGTCAAAAAAATAAACAAGACCAAACTCCATTGTGGAAATATGTTCAGAGGCCTGAAGCAGGGAGAGGGGGTGGAACCACTAAATTT